>JBBBDQ010001089.1:4107500-4182500 GCA_037127315.1 Ascarosepion bandense
TAGTGATATAATGTTTTTATAAACCACTGTAATAAGACAATTACAATATAAAGCTCTACTTTGTATTGAGCATGCTTTATAAAAGTAAATGCATGAACAGTGGGTTTTGATCTATCAGTTCTTTCACTTCCTTATAATATATATATATATATATATATATATATATATATATGTATATATATATGTATATATATATATAATTATTACTTTAGAACATGTGCAAACCACAAACTACTACAAAACTGTACATTTTGTTTCAACATTGAAAGAACAATGTCTCATCCGGTAATTAATAATGATGGCAATTATATATATATATATATATATATATATATATAAATTCAGAACAGTCTGTATTGTAATAGAGAGGATTGTAATTTTCAACGTTTATCATCTGCTTACAAATTAATTAAATCTTCCTTGTCAGCCGTATTCATTAATTAGAAAAGTTACTGGCCATATATATATATATATATATATATATATATATATATATATATATGTGTGTGTGTGTGTGTGTGTGTGTGTGTGTGTGTGTGTGTGTGTGTGTGTGTAAGGCTGATTTCATCCCCAAAGCAGTTTTTTAAAGCTGTTTCTTCTTGGAATGAAACGCATTACTAAGAAGTGTTTTTTTTTTCGCTTTTTCTCATTCATATATATATATATATATATATCTGAACTTATTTATAAACGGAACTTTGTCTGTGTGTGTATGTATGTGCCTCTGTGTGTGTGTGTGTGTGTATGTGTCCGTTACATATAGACTCCGAAACGGCTGAACCAATTTTCTTGAAAATTTGCACAGTTGTACTATAAGCGTCTGCCAGTGTTCTTAGTTAGGTTTTGTGTTGAGGTACCCCCGATAAATATCGAAAATCGATAATCGAAAAAATCGGGTTATAGAAGGAGTGGTCCGATTTTAATCAGATTTGATACACTCATAGACAAAAACATAAGAAACGATATTCAGAAGTTTCAAGGTTGCAGTTGTTACAATAGTGCAAAAAATCGATAATATATATATATATATATAACAGGCAAGATGTTTGTGTGTGTGTCTGTTTATCTGCCTGCATGTCTCTATTTTTTCAGCACGTTTATTTTAGTTTTTGCTTCGGCTTTGGCTACAAGTAGGTATAATTGTAGTTCTTAGTCTCAGCCATAATACTATTTACTCAGAGGACTTATTTAGCCTTCAAAATTCAGTTTACGACGAAAACAACGTATTTGATATCGATACCAGGAAATGAAAATTTGACTTGTATCCATTGATTTTTCTTTCAGTCTACGGTTTCGCTTTAACTGGAAACAACTCTTGCTTTTTAGTGTTTCGTGCCAACGTCCAAAGAGTCTGAGCTCCAGGACCATGGATTAGTTTTAAAGCTTTCATTACACCCGTGCAACGCCGGGTTATGCTGCTAGTGTATCTATATGTGAGACTCTAGGTCCTTACTTGGCTTATTTCGAGATTTATCATGAGGCTGTTTTCTTGGGCAACATTTAGTTTATAAAACCTCAAAGGTATAACTCAATATAGTTATAAAATAGAAATCTTGTCTTAAAATCTTGTCTTTGGTATCACCCCAAAACACAGGAAAAGGTCTGGGCTTGGTAGTTCAGTTTTTCGCCTTTCGACGTTTATCGTCAGCTTACAAATTTTTCGTGATTTTTATTTCGACATGATGGACATTTACAGTTCACTGATGGTTTTTTTTCTCTTGCGTTTAATTTTTTAATTTCTTCATGCCATAAAATTTTGGCTTTCTATTTAAGAGAAAAAAAGTGTAATAGTTGCTATTTAATTTGGGTTTGATCAACGTTTGTATTAAGACTTTAACTCTGGGAGGTGGGGAGTCTTTTTTGTTGCGTTCTTGAAGAATTCCATAAAACCAACAGAATTTACAGCTTTTCTTAAAAATGAAAGTATTTCACGTGTTTCTCCGCCATCGCTACAGCATCACTTCAAATTACTACTTCTTTTTTTTATGTATTCATCCTCTGACTTAACATAAGAAGGCCATTAAATTTTTACCAGAATTATGCAGTAATGCAACGTGTGTACGCATGTGTGTGTACGTGTGTGTGTGAGGAAAGAGTGTGTATGCGTGAGAGAGAGAGTGTGTGTGTGGAGAGAGTGAGTGCCTGAGACTGTGTATGTGAAGGAGAGAGTGTGTGTGTGTGCGGAAAGAATGTGTGTGTGCGTGAGAGAGAGTGTGTGTATGTGTGAGAGAGAGAGGGTGTGTGTGTGTGTGTGTGTGTGTGTGTGTGTGTGTGTGTGTGAGAGAGAGAGTGTGTGTGTAAGAGAGAGTGTGTGTGTTTGCGAAAGAGAGAGAGAGTATGTGTGTGTGAGTGTGTGTGTGTGTGTGTGTGTGAGAGTGTATGTGTGTGTGCGAAAGAGAGAGAGAGAGTGTGTGTGTGAGAGAATGTGTGTGTGCGTGAGAGAGAGAAATGGTTGATTGATGCGTTTTCTACGGTTTTCTACTCTTTTACAGGTTATTTCAAAGCAAAAAATAATTTTAGATTCTAACAATTTGTTTTTGGGCGGACAGATAATAATGATTTAGTCATCTACAAGTCATTTATGATTAACCCATAAGTGGGGAGAAAGGTATAAAGAGTTATTAATTTATAAACTGTATATAAAGTGGGGATCAACTCCATATAATGATGAATATATAAACTACTCCCTCACTTTGTGGCCATTGTAGTTTCTATGGCTTTAGTGCTAAGTTATTACGTGATATCTGTCTTCCTGTATAGAAGCGATTGCTGGATAATCTCCCCAAAGATGAAGGAGGGACTTGAGGCAACCAATATGTGATTCTACAGAAGGATACTGAGAGTAGTATGAACCGAACGTGTGAGCAACGACGATGTTTTGGAGAGAATGGGAACAGAAAGGAAACTCGTACTTAATACCAGGAAGAGAAAATTGAAGTTTCTGGGATACGTAATGAGGAAGGAGGGCTTGGAGAATCTGATACTCACTGGGCGGATAGAGGGAAAGAGAGACAGAGAAAACTGCGTATGGTATGCTTGATGAGCAAATGGATGACAGAGCAGGTGACAAAATATGTTAAAAACTACAAAGTACAGGAAGATGTGGGGGGCCGTGATTGTCTACGTCCTGAAGGGACACGTCACATAGAAGAAGAAGAAAAAGAAAAAGATGTAAATAAATAAACTGGGCGCTACATTTTTCTTGTGAGATTAAAGGGATGACTTCTTTGTATAGACGCGAATACTGGAAAATCTTCTCAAAGATTAAGGAGAGACTTGAATTTACCGAAATATGGTTCTACAGAAGGATGCTGAGGATACGATGGACCAAACATGTGAGCAACGACGAGGTTTTAGAGAGAATGAAAAAAAAAAAGAATGACTTATACTTAACATCAGGAAGAGACAGTTAATGTTTCTGGGACACGGAAAGAAGAAAGAGAGCTGTGAGACTCCGATACTCACAGGGCGGATAGAGGTAAAAAGGAACGGGAAAATATATGTATTATGTATATCGGTAAAACCATTGTCTGAAGAAGGTCGCTTTTGAGACGAAACGTTCGACTGGACACGTTCATTCTTGTGCCCATAAGTAAAGTGTTTATAATAGCTAATTACTTGTTTTAGACGTTGACTTATCAAAATCGTTCCTTTAATTAATTTAGAGATTTACTTAGACAAGTGCCGACGTGAAAATGTGTAGATTAAAATAGCCTTAACCAGTGGCATGAAATAAAGTCTAGAGCAGGTATCGTCGCTGGTCTTTTCGTCAATACATTCTATTGATCATTTCTCTATATTGTCGTGTCCCTTCAGAACGTGGGTGATTACGGCTCTCCTCAACTTCCTGTCATTGTTATCCCTTAGTAAGTCTTACTTTTCTTCTATCTCTCCTAATCCCAGTTTCGCCATGCACTTACACAAGATTGGCCATGCACTGCTTTATTCTGCCTCCCCTGTCTTCAGTATATTCCGTGAGTATCAATTTTCCGAGCCTTTTCTTCTCATTACACATGCCCCAGAAGATCCAGCTGCTTATTTCTTATAGTTGTGGTGCAGTGGATATCGGCTCGGAAAGAGAAATCAGTGAGTCGAGTTCGAATTCCAGTTGAATACCCTGCATTCACTTAAGCACTGGTACCCTTGAGAAAAGTATTAATCCGTCCCTTCCTTCCAGTTATGGGTTAAATAACAGGGTAGGACTTGGGGACCCTTTCCTTAAAAAACAAAAAAAAAAACCCAAAAAAAACCAAAAAAACAATGAATCTTGATACTCGAAAAGAAAAAAGTATTACTAGACACAAAACTTATATAAAAACAACAATAAATTGTTGAAAGAAAAAGGTATTACGAGCAATAAATAAATAAAATTTAGTTGGCAATAAATGACCCGCCGCAGTTGATATGCCATAAAGCAAAAACAACCAACATCTTTCTTAAAATAAATGTAATTTTGGTTTCCATTTTCCTTAAAACTTCCTCATTGCTCACGAGCACCGTCCATGGTATTCTCAGCGTTTTTCTTGTTGCCTCAAGAGGAGACTTGTTGCCTCAAGTCTCCTCTTTTTGAACAGTGTTCATGCTACATCGCAGCGCGACAAATTGTTTCGAACGAAATTTTCCCGTTTCTTAATACTTTGTTTAGCTTTTAGAAGGCATCTTTCGTCGAGCTAAGGCCCCTTTCGGTTTACGGTGTCACATTTTCTGTCATGTGTGAAAACCAGGACCGGTGAAAGGACCTTGCGAACATCCCACTGAATCTATGATACTGGGGCACCTTAATTTATGATACGATCCTCTACTTTGAGACATCTCAATTTTCATAAGGTTGTCTTAATATAAAATAACATTTTTATTGTCACCTAAGTATGTACGATAATGAACTATATGCAATATAGATGAACAATTCAACTAGAACCATTGAAAATAAATATCATGTATCTAAATACAAATTAGAGACCTGTCATAATAGATCATTCCTCATTACGTGTCCCAGAAACTTCAATTGTTTCTTCCTGATGTTAAGCAGAAGTTTATTTCTCGATTCCATTCTCTACAAAACCTCGTCGTTGCTAACATATTCGGTCCATAGTATCCTCACCATCCTCCTGTAGAATCACATTTTGGTTACTTCGATTCTTCTTTTTATCTTTGATGTGATTGCCCTGCATTCGCTGCCATATTGACAGACAGACATTTTTTATCTTTGATGTGATTGCCCTGCATTCGCTGCCATATTGACAGACAGACATTGCATAACAATTCAAAATTAGTGAAATACCACAAAGTAATTTTTATTAACATTTTCAAAGTTTTTATGCTTTTTCTTTTTACTTAATCCCCACAAAAAAGAGTTTTGTGAAGTTTTCAAATGAATGCTGCTGACAGGGCACGTTCGATTCTTTGGTCTTCTTTTGACTTTTGTACTCTTTCTCTCTCTGTCTCTCTCTCTCTTTCAAAACACACACACACACGCACACACACACACACACACACACACACACACAGATATCCTTTAAAAATTCCAAATGTAGTCGACGTCTAGAAAGAATGCTGCTGACATTCATTTTTATATCGCGTTTTTCGCGACCTAGCAGGAGCAAAAGAAATTTTTATATCATGATTTTTCTTGTCATAGCAGGAACAAAGCAAATTTTTATATAGTGTGTTCGCGACCTAGCAGGAGCAAAAATTTTTATATAGTGTTTTTTCACGATTTAGCAAGACAAGACAAATATTTTGCAGCCGAGCAATAGCAAAACACATTTACAGATTTTTTAATTCATTCCCACAAAAAAGAAGAGTTTTCTGCAGTTTTCAAATGTACAGCACCGGTGCATTGGTTTCCTGTCGCCATCCCCAAAATCAATAATACAGCACCCTCATCTATGATACGAGTCCCCTACTCTACTACATCTCAATTTTCATAAGGTAGTATTCATATAAAATACAATTTTTATTGTAATCTCATTATGTGCAATAATGGATCCAATGCAATTCAGATGAACAATTCAACTAGAAAAATTGAAAATAAAAATAATGTATCTAAATTTATAAATTTGTAAATGTATACAAATTAGAGATATGTCGATAAAGAATGCTGCTGACAGGGCACGTTCGATTCTTTGGTCATCTGTTGACTTTTGTACTCGTTCTCTTAAGCGCACACGCGCAAACACGTGTCTATCGCACACGCTTGTTTCACACGCACACACACTCATATACACAGAAGCACATTTTTATTATAGCTAGTTTTAATGTAACCCATTTTTCATCACGTAATAGCAGTGCGGCTATATAAACCTCGTGCCCAACGTTAGCAAATCTCTTATGCCTCCCAACTCTACTATATCGCAATTTTCATATAAAAAACAAATTTCATTGTAACCTAATTATGTACAACTAGCAGTATAGCCCGGCGTTGCTCGGGTGTAATGAAAGCTTTAAAACTAATCCATGATCCTGGAGCTCAGACTCTATGGACGTTGGCACGAAACACTAAAAAGCAAGAGTTGTTTCCAGTTAAAGCGAAACCGTAGACTGAAAGAAAAATGAATGGATGTAAGTCAAATTTTGATTTCCTGGTATCGATATCAAATAAGTTTTTTTCGTCGTAAACTGAATTTTGAACGCTAAATAAGTCCTCTGAGTAAATGGTGTCATGGCTGAGACTAAGAACTACAATTATAGCTACTTAGAGCCAAACCCGAAGCAAAAACTAAAATAAAAGGGCAGAAAAAATACAGACACACAGGCAGATAAACAGACACACACACAAACATCTTGCCTTTTATATATATATATATTATCGATTTTCTGCACTATTGTAAGAACTGCAACCTTGAAACTTCTGAATATCGTTTCTTATGTCTTTGTCTATGAGTGTATCAAATTTGATTAAAATAGGACCACTCCTTCTATAACCCGATTTTTTTTCGATTATTAACCTAGCTAAGAACACTCGCAGACGCTTATAGTACAAATGCAAATTTTCAAGAAAATCGGTTCAGCTGTTTCGGAGTCTATAGGTACCACACACACACACACACACACACACACACACACACACACACACACAGAGACAAAGTTCCATTTATAAATAAGTTTAGATAGATCTCTATTCTTTTATGCTAATTTATTCATTATTGTTTATGCAAACAAATTAGTATAGGCTTAAATTTTAGGCCCAATTTTCAACCTGGAAATATTTGCACAGGTGTATTTTAAATATTAGAAAAATTAACCAATCAGAGGTGACTATTTCAGATTTGAATTTGGATTCTCTTTCAAACTTAATCTGCCATAGTTATTCAAATCTATTATCCGCGGTGGTTAAATTGTCGCTAAACTGCGATGTAAAAATTGTCGTTTTATTTTTCATGTATCTAACAATTCTACTAACACTTAATCGTAGTTTTTTTGTGTTCATCTTAGATTAGGGCTCTAGAAAATGTATTTCTGTAATTGTCCGTAAAAATTCAGATGTAACTAAAAATATATCTGTAAAACGACAGTACGAATAAAGAGAAAATAAAAACTTATCTCAGCCGACGTTTTTCGTCCTCTGATGAACTTTAACAAGGCAAATTCGAGATGATTTTGACATTTGGTTACAATGGCAGGTTCGGACCGCTTTTCTTAATTTAGTATTTAACTTTTGAAATTAGGAAATGTCTCTAATATTGTGTTATTTTGATCTATTGGTCTCATATTGTTTGATAAAGATGTGAATATGACCAGCGGGTACTTAGGTGAAACGCTGTGTCTATAATAACAGATGTATGAACCAAGATGAGACAACAGTGCGAACTAATACAAGAATATTAACAATTACTCATCTAAGAAATGAAACACTAA
This sequence comes from Ascarosepion bandense, assembly GCA_037127315.1. Classification (NCBI taxonomy): domain Eukaryota; kingdom Metazoa; phylum Mollusca; class Cephalopoda; order Sepiida; family Sepiidae; genus Ascarosepion; species Ascarosepion bandense. The sequence goes on from JBBBDQ010001089.1 coordinate 4,115,358, forward strand.
ATTGAGAAACCATTCTGACTTGTACTGTGTCTTTAGGTCGAAACAGCTCTGAAGTTGATAAGTATCTCATGTTCATTGAACATTCTTCAGTCTGACAGCAAATTTAATAAACGCTGTGTTAGGTGAAGCTAATTAAACTTCCCCTTATAAAGGACAATAAGTCAAATTACAATTGAACTATTTGCCATATCTAAGAGGATGAGTGGGGCTCTTCTGGATGAAGTCAAATTGACACGCAAGTAGAATTCAGTCTCGTTCACCGAAGTTAAGCAACGTTGAGTCCTGGTCAGTACTTAGATGGGTGACCGCTTGGGAATACCAGGTGCTGTAAGATTATAGTGACGGATGTGCGTTGTGGTGCAGTGGATATCGGCTCGGAAAGAGAAATCGGTGAGCCGAGTTCGAATTCCAAGTTCCAGTTGAATACCCTGCATTCACTTAAGCACTGGTACCCTTGGGAAAGGTATTAATCCGTCCCTTCCCTTCAGTTATGGGTTAAATAACAGGGTAGGACTTGAGGACCCTACCCTTAAAAACGAATCTTGACACTCGAAAAGAAAAAAGTATTACTAGATACAAAACTTATATAAAAACAACAATAAATTGTTGAAAAGAAAAAGGTATTACCAGCAATAAATAAATAAAAATTTATTTGGGAATAAATGACCCGCCGAGGTTGATATGCCATAAAAACAACCAACCAACCAAGAATTCAGTGTTTAAATCAAAACAAATCTAAGCTATTCTCAGAAAGTAACTGAATAAACAATTGTTTTATGTTGCTTTAAAATACACTTGTCTTTGATTTTCATTCATTTTTGTTCGTCTTAACAAACTGGAATATAAGAGAAGGGATTATCCGGAGCAAAAAGAATTTTGTGTGTCTGGTTTTCCTACTAATAACAGCTTAACATGGTGTTTCTTAAAACTTCGTTGTTGCTTATCTACACGAATCTTGGTTTTTGTATCTGTCCTCTTCATATTCGAGGAAATCGTTCAACATTCAGTCAGTTATGTGCCATACGTGATACACGCTTGGGAGATCATATCTCGAAAGAGACATGACTGACTGGGCAGAAGATTATCCCGCAGTAGGTTGCCATTGCTTTCTGTGGTAGACTGGTTGCCGACCAAGGCTATAGAACCCAATCTGTCCTGTTATTTGACTCATAGGCAAAGGGAAAAAAAATCTATTATATTATTATGTAGTAATTAGTGGGGGATCGGTTTCCTATTGCTATGAAGTAATAAACTGATCCCTCACTTTATGATCAATGTAAGCCTTAATCATTATTCCAACTATTATATTCAGTCAGTCAGTTAAGTGCCATACGTGATACACGCTTGGGAGATCATATCTCGAAAAAGACATGACTGACTGGGCAGAAGATTATCCCGCAGTAGGTTGCCATTGCTTTCTGTGGTAGACTGGTTGTCGACAAAGGTTATAGAACCCAATCCGTCCTGTTATTTAACCCATAACTGGAAGGAAGAAACGAATTAATACCTTTCCCAAGGGTATTTGCGCGTAAGTGAATGCAATGAATTCAGCTGGAATTCGAACTCGGCTCCCCGATTTCTCGTTCGGGCCGATATCCAACGCACCACAACACTGTCATATAAAAGTATTGATATTACATAACAGTTGATCGCACTTCTTTTTGCTTCAAATGAAATTTTCTTGTTACTTAGTATTTTTAGATTTCAAAGGCGTCTTTTGCTATAGAGAATCATAACGAGTGACATAGTTACTTTGTGATCACAAGTTCAATTCCTGTTAATTCCTGTCAGCTTGTCAAATTCTAAATCCTGTTTGGAGGAGTAAATTATTGTTTTCAAAAAGCTTTCTTTAGAAATCTTTGAAGTTTGAGTCAGGATGATTTCTTTTTAATTCCTGTCAGTTTCTCAAATCCTGACCTTTTCAAATTTTAAGCTTCTCAACTAATATTTTTATACTAATTTTTATACTAATTTTTATACTAATTTTTATAGTAATTTTTATACTAATTTTTATAGTAATTTTTATACTAATTTTTATACTAATTTTTATAGTAATTTTTATAGTAATTTTTAGACTAATTTTTATACTAATTTTTATACTAATCTCATAAGCAGTATGACTCTTAATACTATTTGGAATCAACAAAAATACCTCTGGTAGCATTCTCCAGATTCTTGTGTTCAAAATGGTGTAATAAAAATAGTTGTCAAAGAATTAAAAACTGCTCAAAGCCAGAACTTTACAAAGTTTTTTATGCAATTTCTTACAATCACCTTCAACCACTACATTTATGTTAAAAAGTTATCAGGCTATCATTCCATTATCAAAATATTCAAGCCAACCAATTCTACAGACTCAGAAATAGACAATATTCTAGGTACCAATCCTTTGTAGGCCTAAATTTCATTTGTCTTATGATCTCCTTCCGGTGGCATTTCTGCCATCCATTTACACAATGTCCAATACTTAGGTTGTTTGCTGGTTCCATCTGCCTATCTTGTCTTCAGTGTAGCAAATTGGCCACGCTCTCTTTCATCATTATATGACCCAAAAATATCCGTTGACTCCTTCTGATTCTAAAGTTGTCTTTTCCTGAAAACTTGCTTGTTGCTTATATCCTCTGATGTAATGAATATGTAATGAATATGCATATACCTTGGTTCCCCCTCATAGTAATATGGCTGGTGCCAGCCATAAATACAGACGAAGACGAGGATGCATAGAGGTCTACGTCCATAGGTCTACTGCTAGAGGTCTGCTGGTCTACGACTATTGACTACGCCTACGTCTCAGGATACTGCATACGACGAGTACCGTCCATTACGTCTACTTACTAGATTGTCCTACCCGGTTACATTTGCCTAAACCACTTATCTATCTCGAATGATATATATATATATATATATATATATATATATATATATATATATATATATATTTCCGGAATGTATCATCCTCCATCTCTGAAGAACCACATCTTGGTTGCTTCAGGTATCCTCTTCGTATCCGAGGAAATCGTTCAACATTCACTGCCATATAAAAGCATTGATATCGCGTAGCAGATTGAATAATCTTCTTTTAGTTTCTAATGAAATTTTCTTGCTTCTAAATACTTTTAGATTTCAAACACGTCTTTCATAGAGTGTGCCAGAGTTACTTTGTGATCACGATTTCAGTCCACGGATCAGCTTGTGAATAGCATATGTAACTTTAAATAACACAAAAGCCCATTTCGTATCTTTTCAACATCACTGTATGATATATTCCCTTGACGCGGCAAAAATATGATGGACAAAAATATATTTCCGACCGCAGATGGTGGTGACGGGGCGCAACATCATAAGACAGAAACACAGGCAATCGCCGACAAAGATATGACTGACATCAAAAGCAGAAAACACAGGCTAAAAACAAAGGCTTGAAAGGCAATAGCCAACAAAGATATGATTGACATTAAATGCAGAAAACACAGACAACAACAAAGGCTTGAAAAACGATAGCCGGGGAAAATGACTGACGGATATATCTGGCCATATATGACGTCAATTAAGATACAACCGAAAAAAAGCAAAAATGCCTAGGTATTTTGGGGGTCATATAAGTCTGGGATTTCTGGTGGAAGAGACAGTAGGCAGAGGAGAAGAGAAAAGAACATACACACTTACACACACAGATATATATATATATATATATATATATATATAGAGAGAGAGAGAGAGAGAGAGAGAGAGATAGGGAGAGAACTTCCGCTGGTTAACGACTCCCCGACAGCTACTGCGTGTGGGAAATCTCTCCTCGGCCACTTTTTCTCCAAACAACTGTCACCGACGAAGAATAAAAATATAAATTTATACTTTTATATATACGTGTTCCTCGTTGTCTGTCAAGACGATTGCTGTTTTCCAGCAACGGCGTCAGTATATAATAGCTGATCTTGAGTTTTCCCTAATCACAATGAATAATTTCATTCTCAATGAGGATCTATGTTTTGACTGTCTGTTGGATTTCAAGTTCAATGCATACGTCAAATAAGAAAACTGTTTAAAGTATAGATAAAAAACAACAACGCGTCGACGACTCAGAGCGTTGTTTGCAACTGTTTCAATGCAACAAGGTGTTTTTGCGCAAATATCTGGCAATGGATAAAACATGGTTCCACCACTTAATTCCGGAGTCAAATCGGAAGTCAGCTGAGTGGATAGCGGCAGATGAAGGCCGTCCAAAGCGACCAAAGACGCAAACATCAGCAGGCATGGTTTTGGCCTCCGCATTTTGGAATGCGCAAGGTATTTTGTTCATTGATTACCCTGAGAAAGGAAGAACCATCAATAGCAAATATTATATAGCATTATTGATGCGTTTGAAGGAAGAAATCACCAAAAACGGCCGCAAAGAAGAGAAAAGTGATTTTTCACTAAGACAACATAACGTGTCACAAGTCGATCACAACAATGGCAAAACTAAATGAATTTCACTTCGAATTGCTTCCGCATCCACCCTATACTCAAGATCTGGCCCCCAGCGACTACCGGCTGTTTGCAGACCTCAAAAGAATGCTCCAGGAAAAGAGATTTGGCTCCAACGAAGAAATGAAATCGGAAACTGAGGCGCATTTTGAGGTCAAAGACAAATCGTTCTACAAAAAAAGACATCGGATTGTTAGAGAAGCATTGTAGTCTGTGTATCACCCTAGAAGGAGACTATGTGGATGAATAAAGTCGAATTTTAGATAAAAATTGTTGTTTTATTACTTATGCTCGGGATTAAACTTAATCGGATCAGAAGCCGTGAAAGTATTTATAAAAGAGACAGAGGGAAGCCATATTTGCACCGGTGAGAAAGTGACTGTATCTGAGCTGCCACGTCGGAATCGATCGCATTACAGATTCTTCGTTGGATTTTGTCAAGGACCCCTAGGTGGATAGCAGGGACACCCGCCCAGATATGGCAGTAGTATTCAATGCACTGGTAGATGGTAGATTTATATATGTGCAGGATTGTTTCAAACGGGAAACACTTCCTGGCCCTACACAGAGAACAGACCTTCTAAGCAGCGGATTTAGCTGTGGATTCTATATAGTCATTCTACTTGAGGTATGTGGGGAAAATAACAGTTAACTCTAAGGTTAAGTTTGTAGTCTTTAGGGAAGCATCTTCTTGGGAGTAGGTTCCACAAAGCAAGTAGAAGGTCACAGAATAAGAGGCACAATTTATGAGGATATGTAGGTAAGATAATAGTTGGCACTAGTATTGAACTTCATAAACATGTAGTGATTGAGAAAACATCCTCTTGGGAGTCGGTCCCACAAAGCAGCGGTTCGTGGGAAGAATCTACTCGCGTAAAACTTACAACTCACCAATGGAATACCCAGGGTGCCTGACTAAAACGCGTTCCATGGTGGGTCCTGACCGTGAAGGGTAGGACTGGTGGACCTAAGAAATGTAGTTTGTCTGAACACTTTTCACAGAAATAGCGATGGAGCAGCGGGAAGATTGCTACCTTTCGGCTGTTGTAGGGTAAAAAATAATTCTTCAGCCACCAGGAGGCGGAGACGCCTTTGAACTTTATCCAGAATCGAACTCACCAGGAGCTTATACACACGATCCATCTTGATTTGTTCAGGGCAACACCACTAGACCCTGCTGAGGTGAGAATCTTGGCGTCACCTTCGTAGGTCGCTGATCCTCAAGACAAATGTGATGGAATGTTGGGCACTGCAAGCGACGCCCCACTGGGAAGTGCGGTGTGGACAAACAAAATGGCCGATCAATAGCGAACAAGTATTAGACACAGTGTCTGCTTTATAGTTTCAAAGACGACACAACGTTGGAGAAGAGATAAACAGTTTTGATTTGTCGTTTTTTGTTTTTTTTAACAAAAGAGAGATATTGGGAAAAGATGAGATGGAATATTTCTTTTAGTGTAATCAAATGAAGCATTAGGGAAAGCCAGAAAGATAAAAGAGAACGAAATAATCAATATTTCAAAAACATGAAACATTGTCGTCTGTGTAAGCTTCGAGTGGTTTATACATATTCAAATACGTATGCGGCCCAAGAGATGACAGCTTCTCTGCAATCAGTCGTGAAGTGAATTATATTTATCTTCCTATGTAAATAGTTGCGTGGACAAATGCATTAAGTTTTATACAAGGGCGAGTGTGTTTATCTACGTCAATGCGGTTGTAGTCTGATAATGAAAATGTATTTATTTTTCGCAACAAATATTTCTTTTTCAGTAAAGCTTCGTGTCATTTATACAACACACACACACACACACACACGTATACACGCATAAGCACACACGTTATAAACTCACATGCACACATACACATACACACACGTATACACACAAACGTATGACAACACTTATACATGCACACGTGTATACATAAACACGTATACATGGTGTTTCGAAAATGATTTTACAAACTTTGGAGGCAGGTTCCTCGCACCAAAGTCCATTGACAAAAGCCCATATGTCCATAAATTTTGAGTAATTAAGTTTAAAGTTTACGGTAGATACTGTTAAATGTACAACCAAAGGTACACCCCTAAAATACTTTTACCAACTTTGGGGACGGGTTCCTCATACCAAAAAAGGCACAAAAATACATATCAATATATATCTGCAAATCTTTCTATTTTCGAGTTAAGTTTAATGTTTACGATAGATACTGCTAAATGTACAATCAAATACACAATCCAAAAATACTTTTACAAACTTTGAGGACGGGTTACTCATACCAAAACAAGGACAAAACTTCATATAGATATATATCTGCTAATCTTTCGATTTTTAAGTTATTAAGTTTAAGGTTTACGGTAGATGCTTTTAAATGTACAATCAAATACAAAATCCTAAAATACTTTTACAAACTTTGAGGACGGGTTACTCATACCAAAACCAGGACGAAAATTTACTGTGATGGTGTTCTATAGATTAGCTTACATTTCTCATTAATGTATATTTATGTTTAGTTAGTCTTCAACGTTTAACGTGTGTAGTAGTTAACTGAGAAGGACAATGGCAGGATATTTATATCGTGATCAGGCAGATATGATTTTTACATAGGGCTACGCGAATGGTAATAAATGCGAGGGTGCACAGCTGTATCAGGTCGTTTTTCCAGATCGAAGACAGAGTTTGAGTTTGAGTTTTGTATAACGGCATATCAACACCTTTGTGGGTTATTTAATGCCAAAAAGGTAGCGTTTTAAGGAAACATATATTTATGTGTCCATGTATCATGTATGTAAAAATCTAAACTTATTTATAAATGGAACTTTGTGTGTGTGTGTGTGTGTGTGTGTGTGTGTGTGTGTGTGTGTGTGTGTGTGTCCGTATCTAACGATTCTACCAACATTTAATAGTAGTTTTTTGTGTTCATCTTAGATTAGGGCTGTAACACCCCAACGGTCCGTCCTAACAATTTTCTCCGGCGGCCGTTCTCCACGCTGTGTTGTTTGCCGGAAGTTTGTTGAAAATGTCGGACGAACAGATAGGGGTACAAGATTGAACTATAAGAAACACACTTCCACAACTTGGATGAGTTGAAAAGGATGCTTTATTCGTTTAGAGTTAGCCTTTTCGGTTGGGGCAGGCGAATGTGACACACAGCTCTAACTCTAATTAATGGAGATCAACAAATCCGAACTGAACGAAACAAGACGAACGGAGATTCTTACTTCAAGCTCGCACCCGGCGGACTCCCCTTCATTTAACTGACTGACTCGGAAAAATTACCTGAATTTATTTAAAATTGACCCGGAAATCCGGAAATGCTTTAGTCCACCGGTGATAAACATTGGCGACTGTGAGTCTGAAATTTCAGTTATCTTTTTTTTTTTATCTTAATAAAGCTTCCACCGGAAAATTCTTAATGTGTGGTCAAGATACAGTAAAGGACAGCCTTTGACCGGGTCATTCGAAAACCTACCTGCTGAACTTTATCTCTTTATCACATTAAATCAATGAGTCAAATATTTACCGGAAGAGTGGTAGGATTTAAAACAGTAATCGGATACCGTTGTCTCTTCCACAATTTTCCTCATAAAAGAAAAAACGTTTATTGATTTATTTTTTCCTCTTCTTTTTCACTTTTGTTAAATCTATTTTCTATTTTAATCTATTATAATAAAATACATATATGCCTAGTTATCGTGTCACAGGGCTCTAGAAAATGTATTTCTGTAATTGTCCGTAAAAAATTCAGACATAACTAAAAATATATCTGTAAAACGACAGTACGAATAAAGAGAAAATAAAAACTTATCTTAGCCGACGTTTTACGTCCTCTGATGAACTTTAACAAGGCAAATTCGAGATGATTTTGACATTTGGTTACAATGGCAGGTTCGGACCGCTTTTCTTAATTTAGTATTTAACTTTTGAAATTAGGAAATGTCTCTAATCTTGTATTATTTCGATCTGTTGGTCTCATATCTAAACTTATTTATAAATGGGACTTTGTCTCTGTGCGTGTGTATTCGTTGCCTATAGACTCAGAAACGGCTGAACCGATTTTCTTGAAAATCTACACAGTTGTACTATAAACGTCTGCGAGTGTACGTAGCTAGGTTTTGTGTCGAGGTACCCCCGATAAATATCAAAAATCGATAACCGAAAAAATCGGGTTATAGAAGGAGTAGTCCGATTTTAATCAAATATGATACACTCATAGACAAAGACATAAGAAATGATATTCAGAAGTTTCAAGGTTGCAGTTCTTACAATAGTGCAGAAAATCGATAATATATATATATGTGTATATATATATATATATATGTTATATATATATATATATATATATATATATATATATATATATATATAAAAGGCAGGGTGTTTGTGTGTGTGTCTGTTTATCTGTCTGTCCTTTGTACAAATCCACAATTTTTATCCGATTCTCACCAAACTTCACTCAAATATTCTTTAGGCTGAGTCTGAGCTCCAGGATCAAGGATTAGTTTTAAAGCTTTCATTACAGCCGAGCAACACCGGGCTATACTGCTAGTTCTCAATAAGCAAAATGTATATCTGTAAAAGTCGATACTAATAAACACAAAAGGAAAACTGATCTTAGCCAACGCGTTTCGTCCTGATGCAGTTTAACAAAAAAACATAAGGGTTTTATTTTGTCACAAGTATTTATGGAAAGAAGTAAAAAAGAAAAAGTAAAAATGTCGCTAGTTTTTCAGAATTTAAAAAAAAAATTAAAAATGCTCATAAATGTACTTCCGGCGAGCTGAAATCAAGGTAAATTATGGAAAAGGCTTAGTGATGTAATTTAATGTCTACTAAATCAAATTAAGTAAAGTGCACTAACATTCGACCAGAATAGCCACAGTTTTCAATACACAGACGAATGGACAAGACGGATTCTGATGAGAAAAATTATTTGGCCCGACACAGAGACCCAACGGTCCTAACAGGAGATGCAGCTATAGATCCGATGTACTCGTTCCAATTCAAGTCGGTTGGAAAAGTGAGGTTAAGGAGGCGTAGCGTGTTGCCCTCAGGAAGAGTTGCATCAACCATGCTGAGGACGAGCAGGAAAGTTTCGCTCTAGTGGTTAAAAGTAAGCAGTTTTGTTTTAGAAGTAATCAAATTTACAAGCCATTTCCTATCCCAGTAGTCTATCTATCTATCTATCTATCTATCTATCTATCTATCTATCTATCTATCTATCTATCTATCTATCTATTTCAGTTTTCTAATCTCTCTCTCTTTCTTACTATTTCATTTTCTATCTATCTATCTATCTATCTATCTATCTATCTATCTATCTATCTATCTATCTATCTATCTATTTCAGTTTTCTAATCTCTCTCTCTCTTTCTCACTATTTCATTTCTATCTATCTATCTATCTATCTATCTATCTATCTATCTATCTCAGTTTTCTAATCTCTTTCTCTTTCTCACTATTTCATTTTCCCCATATCTATCTATCTATCTATCTATCTATCTATCTATCTATCTATCTATCTATCTATCTCAGTTTTCTAATCTCTCTCTCTTTCTCACTATTTCATTTTCCCCATATCTATCTATCTATCTATCTATCTATCTATCTATCTATCTATCTCAGTTTTCTAATCTCTCTCTCTTTCTCACTATTTCATTTTCCCATATCTATCTATCTATCTATCTATCTATCTATCTATCTATCTATCTATCTATCTATCTCAGTTTTCTAATCTCTCTCTCTTTCTCACTATTTCATTTTCCCCATATCTATCTATCTATCTATCTATCTATCTATCTATCTATCTATCTATCTCAGTTTTCTAATCTCTCTCTCTTTCTCACTATTTCATTTTCCCCATATCTATCTATCTATCTATCTATCTATCTATCTATCTATCTATCTATCTATCTATCTATCTATCTATCTCAGTTTTTCTAATCTCTCTCTCTTTCTCACTATTTCATTTTCCCATATCTATCTATCTATCTATCTATCTATCTATCTATCTATCTATCTATCTATCTCAGTTTTCTAATCTCTCTCTCTTTCTCACTATTTCATTTTCCCCATATCTATCTATCTATCTATCTATCTATCTATCTATCTATCTATCTATCTATCTCAGTTTTTCTAATCTCTCTCTCTCTTTCTCACTATTTCATTTTTCCCATATCTATCTATCTATCTATCTATCTATCTATCTATCTATCTATCTATCTATCTATCTATCTCAGTTTTCTAATCTCTCTCTCTTTCTCACTATTTCATTTTCCCCATATCTATCTATCTATCTATCTATCTATCTATCTATCTATCTATCTCAGTTTTCTAATCTCTCTCTCTTTCTCACTATTTCATTTTCCCCATATCTATCTATCTATCTATCTATCTATCTATCTATCTATCTATCTATCTATCTATAGAGAAAGTAAACTGGAGGTCCGTTTTAGAAGCAGCAGCAAGGTTTATATATGAAACTGAAAAATTAAAATCCATATTTGATCTGTATAAATTTACCGAATCAATAACCAGAGAGAGTTTTGTTTTTATTGATTTCCATTATATACGATTCATTTTTGTCGTTATTATCACAACGTTTCGACCATTGCGCCCTCTGGCATTCATCAGGTGCTTATTGTTCTAGGTAACCCTCAGTGTAAATAAAGATTACGACAGAATCAGAAACTCGTTCCCAAAGTTTGTAAAAGTATTTTTAGATTGTATCTTGGATTGTATATTTGACAGCATCTACCGTAAACTTTAAACTTAATATCTAAAAAAAAAACAGGATTTGCAAAATGTTTATACGGACTTTTATGCTTGCTTTGATATGAGGAAGCCAAAATGTATAAAAGTATTCTTATGACAATGAAAAACTAAAATCTGTATTTGGTCTGTATTTGATTCCAACTCAATTTTATAAATATTATGACAGACATTTACAGCCTGATATTTATTTAGATTTACCGAATCAATAATTAAAAAGGGTTTTGGTTTCATTGCTTAAATTATTTTTTTTTAAAGGAGAGCAGTTTTGTTTTGAAGGTATTAAAATTTGCAAAATGCGTACACTTCTATTTAGAACAAATGCACAAAGATGTCTAGACAAAAATCAACGAGATGCGAGGAAAATCTAAGCTTATTTATAAATGGAACTTTGTCTGCGTGTGTGTGTGTGTGTGTGTGTGTGTGTGTGTGTGTCCGTTACCTATAGACTCCGAAACGGCTGAACCGATTTTCTTGAAAGGTTACACAGTTGTACTATAAGCGTCTGCCAGTGTTCTTAGTTAGGTTTTGTGTCGATAATAAAAAAAAACGGGTTATAGAAGTAGTGGTTCGATTTTAATCAAATTGATACACTCATAGACAAAGACATAAGAAACGATATTCAGAAGTTTCAAGGTTGCAGTACTTACAATAGTGCAGAAAATCGACAATATATATATATATATATATGTATAAAAGGCAACATGTTTGTGTGTGTGTCTGTTTATCTGCCTGTATGTCTGTATTTTTTTCAGATCTTTTATTTTAGTTTTTGCTTCGGCTTTGGCTCTAAGTAGCTATAATTGTAGTTCTTAGTCTCAGCCATGACACCATTTACTCAGAGGACTTATTTAACCTTCAAAATTCAGTTTACGACGAAAACAACGTATTTGATATCGATACCAGGAAATGAAAATTTGACTTGTATCCATTCATTTTTCTTTCAGTCTACAGTTTCGCTTTAACTGGAAACAACTCTTGCTTTTTAGTGTTTCGTGCCAACGTCCAAAGAGTCTGAGCTCCAGGACCATGGATTAGTTTTAAAGCTTTCATTACACCCGAGCAACACCGGGATATACTGCTAGTAGATTCATAATCGGGGACACAAAGCAGCATGTAAAGAGACATTCCTTTGACCAGTTCTTCATATCGGCATAGAACATACGACTACGTGTCTATTAGAATAGCACAAGACACTCTCTTGCATTTGTTGAGCATAGCGTTCCGTTATATATGCATGAGTAGTGGAAGCCTGGTTGAACCTTCTAGAAACCATCGTGGCAAAGTCATTTGGAAAATGATGCAGTCCCGAAAAGAGTGGACAACAGAGAATAGGACATCTAATTTTTTTTAGGAAGAAGGATAAAATGACAACATCGAGGATAACGTGGATATTCATCAAGGGGACAACCCTAATGACACGCTCACGGCATCTATCTATGACACAGAGAATGAAAAGATCTATCTATCTATCTATCTATCTATCTATCTATCTATCTATCTATCTATCTATCTATCTATCTCAGTCTTCTATTCTCTCTCTTTTTCTCTCTGTTTAATTTTCCCCATATCTATCTATCTATCTATCTATCTATCTATCTATCTATCTATCTATCTATCTATCTATCTATCTCAGTCTGTTCATATCTATCTATCTATCTATCTATCTATCTATCTATCTATCTATCTATCTATCTATCTGTCTGTTCATATCTATCTATCTATCTATCTATCTATCTATCTATCTATCTATCTATCTCAGTCTGTTCATATCTATCTATCTATCTGTCTATCTATCTATCTATCTATCTATCTATCTATCTATCTATCTATCTATCTATTTCAGTCTGTTCATATCTATCTATCTATCTATCTATCTATCTATCTATCTATCTATCTATCTATCTTTGAAAAGAAACAGTAAAGGGCAGGTCAGAAAAAGAGTCTTTAATCTTACATGTTTGACTTTATTAAGCTTCTTTAGAGATTTGTTAAGAGGAATAATTTAACAAGTTCTTTTTTAAAAAAATGCAAAGAAACAGTATGTCAATTGCTGTTTGATTTCATTGGTCAAATTCTTGTCACATGTAATAAAGCAATAGATGGACATTTTTATTGCTTTATTACACGTGACACGTAACTGACCAATGGAATCAAACCTCAATCAACATCCTGTCTCTTAGGATTAAAATTTCTTTTTAAATCATTCGTCTTTTAAAAATCTCGAGAAACATGTTAGATGAAAGGCACTTTTTCTTATTTGTTCTGATTCTATTCATCATGTCGAATTTCAGTCGATATATTCAAGTCACTATCTATCTATCTATCTATCTATCTATCTATCTATCTATCGATCTCAGTTTGTTCATATCTATCTATCTATCTATCTATCTATCTATCTATCTATCTATCTATCTATTCGCGCACAAGCACACACACATATTCCTAAACACAAAAATAACCAGGAAGAATTTGCATTGATACAAATGTATTAACTCACCCTATCATGTATGTGATGCCTTGAAAATCAGCATTTGAAATCCTGGATCTTACCTCGGCTGAATCATAAACCACCGACATTTGTAAGAACATCCACAAAATACATCCGTCTAATGTGTCATTTGTTAGTCTTAATTTAGTTTGGTACAAGGACACCAATCTAATGCAGACAGAATAACAATTGTGAGCAAGATTTGTCGGCCATCTTTTCACACTCAGAAAAGCTTTCCTTATAATCATATTGTCCGACGTCGTTAATTTATAGCTATTAACAAACCTTGGGCGTCTATGTCCGGAGAAATGGAAGTTTTAGACAGCAACAATGCGTTATTATCTCCATTTATCCGTGACCACATTTAATGCTGCGTTTCCATCAAAATAAAAGATTTTGGTTTTGATATTGAATTTACTGACTGTTAACGTTGTTCCCGCGGGGGGAAACAACCCAGTCAAAGTTGAAAGGCGTTAGTGTGGAAACAGTTTGAAAAGAATATGCTGCGAGGAGGACTTGGCTTAAGTTACATGAAGGCGAGAGGAGGAGGAGGAAAGTCATTATCTATCTCAGTCTGTTTGTTTGTTTGTTTGTTTCTTTCTTTCTTTCTATCTTTATTTCTTTCTATTTTCTTTCTTTCTATCTTTCTTTCTATTTTTCTTTCTTTCTTTCTTTTTATTTTTCTTTCTATTTTCTTTCTTTCTTTCTTTCTTTCTTTTCTGCTTTTCTTCTTTCTTTCTATTTTTCTTTCTTTCTATTTTTCTTTCTTTCTATTTTTCTTTCTTTCTTTCTTTCTTTCTATTTTTCTTTCTTTTTTTCTATCTTTCTTTCTTTCTTTCTAATTTTTCTTTCTTTTTATTTTTCTTTCTATTTCCTTTCTTTCTTTCTTTCTTTCTATTTTTCTTTCTTTCTATTTATCTTTCTTTCTTTCTTTCTTTCAATTTTTCTTTCTTTCTTTGTGGTCGAGTGGTTAGAACGTTTGCTTTCTGACCATGAAGCCTGGGTTCGAATCTCACCATTGTCGATTTTTCATGAAGGTGACTTTTTGATGTTATCGGTCTTGAGGAGGCGATTCCAGCGTGCGTCACCTTTGTGAGCTTGAAGTCACAAGTCATCGTGACCGAGGATTTGAACGTCCTGGCTTTGTCCACACTGTTGTTCATGCTATCTATCACACGCTCTCCCCCAGAATCTGTAACTAAGGTCCACCCAGCATAGTTGCAGCATAAATCACAGGTGGGCTTTGTGGGTACAGAACAAACACAAGTGTGCCTGAGCAGGCGTCTACTATGGGGCTAGTCGCCACGATAGATGGGTATCCTCGAATACGAATGGTCAGCCATTATCTATCTATTTATTTCTTTTTTCTATCTGCCTATTTAAGTCTGTTTTTTCTATCTATCTATCTATCTATATATCTATCTATCTATCTATCTACAGGGTGCTATTGCTAAACTGTCGCAATATAGTAGGATTAGTTGGTCACCGTCTGTGAGAACAAGCGCCCCACGGCGCTGACGTTGTCAGGATACCGAGAATAGGGGTGGAGTAGAAAGAAAAAAGAGAATGGATGCGAGTTAGTGAGATAGGAGATGTCTATTGACCTTACATTTAAATTCCTGGAGATTGTAGCTGTCGGGGAAGCAAATATATGGAATGGAATTCCGCAGGCGGGAGGTGCGATAAAAGAAGCTGTTAGAGAAGAAATTGCGGTTACATTTTTATCGGTTTCACTGTAAAAGGGGGAGACCTAGTTACTAATCTAGTAGCTCGTGTATATTCATACCTAGGAGGCACCAGTGATCTAAGTTCAATGGAGCAGAAGCCGTGAAAGTATTTATAGAAGAGGCACAGGGAAGTCACGTCACGCCGGTGAGATAGCGACTGCAGCCGAACTGCCAACGTTGGTATCTAGCATATTACAGATTCTACGTTAGATTCTGTCAAGCACCCCGAGGTGAACAGCAGTTGTGGCAGCAGTATTCAATACACGGGCGGATTTATATATGTGCAGGATGGACTCAGACTGGAAACACTTCCTGGCCCTTCACAGTGAACCGACCTTCTTAGCAGCGGATTTAGCAATGGATTCGATATAGTCATTCCACTTGATGTCCGCTGAGAGTGTGAGACCAAGGAGGCGCAGTGTTTTACTCTCAGGGAGGCAAATTCACTGTTTGGCATTCGAGTCGGAAACTCTAATAAAAAGTTTCAATTTGTTTGGGTGTTAATCTGAGGTCAATGTAAAGGATTCAGAAAGATTTGGATGATAAATCCAGTTAACATTACGGTGTTTGAAGTGATAACTAGTGATGGCGATACTTTGCCTTCATTCGACTTTCCACATTCCCTCAAAAATCAAGTGGGGAGATAGTGTAACTCTGAGTCAAGAGTTTGGCTGC
This sequence comes from Ascarosepion bandense, assembly GCA_037127315.1. Lineage (NCBI taxonomy): Eukaryota > Metazoa > Mollusca > Cephalopoda > Sepiida > Sepiidae > Ascarosepion > Ascarosepion bandense. Next base: position 4,131,491 of record JBBBDQ010001089.1, read on the forward strand.
CGGAAGACCCTATGTCTAGCAAGAGGACACTGCACTATGCCATACAAGCAGGAGAACCCCAGTCAGAGCTGTCGGACAATTTCTGCGACTTGATCACCCCCTAATCTGGTCATCTAACTCCCCAGGCTGCAGCCCCCTTGATTATTATGTGTGGGAAGCAGATAAGAGGAAGACCAACAATATTCCTTTTAACACCACAGATGAGCAGAAGGCTAGGATTATAGCAGCATTAACCAACTTAATCAAGGAGATCGTCTAGAAGAGTTGCAGGAGATTCCGAAGTTATCTGGAGGCAGTGGTTAAAGCAAATTTTTTTTTAAACGTGTCACCCCAAGCAAGGCATTCCACTGCTACTATAGTGCAGGAGGTTACATAGAGGGATTGGGTATAGAAAATGTCAGAAGGAGGGTGATAGACGACTTAGGATGTACATAGGGAGAGAGATGGAGAGAATGGGTGTGAGTTAGTGTGTTAGGAGGTGTCTATTGACCTTACATTTAAACTCCTGGAGGTTGTAGCCGTCGGAGAAGCAAGCATGCGGTAGGGAATTCCACAGGCGGGAAGTGCGAGGAAAGAAGCTGTTGGAGTAGAAATTGCGGTTACATTTCATCGGTTTCACTGTAAAAGAGTGGGACCTAGTTGCCAATTTAGTATCTCGTGCAAATTCACATCTAGGGTGCACCAGTGATTTAAGTTCGTCAGAGCAGAAGCCATGAAAGTATTTATAGAAGAGGCACAGGGATGCCACGTCACGCTGGTGAAAGAGATACTGCAGGCGGTCAGCCAAGTCGGTATCAATCACATTACAGATTCTTCGCTGTATTTTGTCAAGAACCCCGAGGAGAATAGAAGGGGCACCTGACCAGATGTGGCAGCAGTACTCAATCCACGGGCGGATGGTGGATTTATATAATTGCAGGATAGATTCAGGCGGAATGGCGATTTTATTGAATAAATTTACTCTTTAGGAATTCAAGATATTTTTGTGTAATCTTGGTAAATATATCTGTTAAAATGAGATGTCAGTGTTATTTTCATTTTTGTGTAATTTAGACGACAATTTATCCATCGCACCATGCAGAGCATTTATAGATATAGACATTGAGGACATAGGAATCAGTACTGCATGGTTTAAGCCAATGGCGATCTTATTGAATAAATTTACTCTTTATTATTTCAAGATATTTTTGTGTAATTTTGGTAAATATATCTGTTAAAATGAGATGTCAGTTTATTTTCATTTTTGTATAATTTAGACGACAATATATCTATCGCACCCTGCAGAGCATTTATAGATATAGACATTGAGGACATAGGAATCAGTACTGCATGGTTCAAGCCAATGGCGATCTTATTGAATAAATTTACTCTTTAGTAATTCAAGATAGTTTTGTGTAATCTTGGTAAATATATCTATTAAAATATATTGATGAAGCTACATATTCACTACTAATTCAAGTGAATTGACAAGAAAAGAGATTATGTTAAAAATAAATATTTACGTGTAACATAAATAATCTTGTTCGTCATTAGGTGATGGACTTATTGAGGTACCTACACATCAAGTGTATTGACAAGTAAGACGATTATATTGAAAAATAAATATTTATGTTATTCTCTTTTTTTGCATAATTTAAAAATTCACCCATTACACTCTATATATATTTGGACCTGGAATAAGTTCTCTCTGTTTTCCAAAAGATGTCGCTTTTAGAAATGTGTATCTGGACACTACAGAGGTTGCACAAGTAGTGCAACTCCTCCAGGATAGCACATCAATACGTGCAGTTACAAGAAGGTTTGCTGTGTCTCCCAGCACAGTCTCAAGAGCATGGAGGAGATTCCAGGAGACAGGTAGTTATTCCAGGAGAGCTGGACAGGGCCGTAGAAGACCTTTAAACCCACAGCAGGATCGGTATCTGCTCCTTTGTGCAAGGAGGAACAGGATGAGCACTGCAAGAGCCCTACAAAATGAACTCCAGCAAGCCACTGTTGTTAATGTTTCTGACCAAACAATCAGAAACTCCACGAGGGTGGCCTGGGGGCCTGATGTCCTGTAGGAGGCCCTGTACTCACTGCCCAGCACCGTAGAGCTCGATTGGCATTTGCCATAGATCACCAGAATTGGCAACTACGCCACTGGCGCCCTGTGCTCTTCACCGATGAGAGCAAATTCAATCTGAGCATATGCGACAGACGTGAAAGGGTCTGGAGGTGCCGTGGAGAACGTTATGCTGCCTACAACATCATTCAGCAGGACCAGTTTGGTGGTGGGTCACTGATGGTCTGAGGAGGCATATCCCTGGATGGACGCACAGACCTCTACAACTAAGATAACGGCACACTGACTACTATTAGGTATCGGGATTAAATCCTTGGACCAATTGTCAGAACCTACCATGGTGCAGTAGGACCTGGGTTCCTCCTGGTCCAAAAGTATGCAGGCAATTCCTGGAGGATGAAGGAATTGATACCATTGACTGGCCCCCACGTTCACCTGACGTAAACTCAATAGAGTACCTCTGGGACATTATGTTTAGGTCCATCCGGTACAGCCAGGTAGCCCCTTAGACTGTCCAGAAGCTCAGTGATGCCCTGATTCAGATCTGGGAGAAGATGCCCCAGGACACCATCCGTCGTCTCCTTAGGAGCATGCCCCGACGTTGTCAGGCATGCGTACAAGCACGTGGGGCGCACAAACTACTGACAATCATTTTGAGTTTCTAAATGACATTTTGGCAAAATGGACCAGGCTGCTGCATCATTGTTTCATTTAATTTTTGGGGTGTCTTTGATTTCCCCCCTCTATAGGTTGATCATTTTCATTTGTATCAAATTACGTGGCATAATTTTGTTACTAATACATCACCTTCTTATTATCAGAAAATATATTCAAGATCATTTTTCCCCTCTTTAGATCTGATGTGTTTTGGTAGTGTTTCTCTAATAAATAACAGACGTATTGTTTCTTATATTTAAATGAAAATCATTTTCACTACAATGATCTAACATTGTCTGAGGACGAGGTAGAAATTTCGAAACATAAAAATTTCCGTGTTGCAATGTATTTTTGATTAAAAAAACTAATTTAATAATAGGATTATATTATGGTCTACAATATTTGTTGTATTGAGCACTTTTATAAAAAAAAGTAAATGCAGGAGAACTCGGAATTGTAAAACTATTGGTTCTATTCACCTGAATCGCCCGGTTCACACTCCACCCACATCTATTGAACAGGTGAAGAGGCTCATCCCTTGTTTCCTGTTTAGGATGCGGTTTCCGGTTTTCCCTTTTCAAGTCTTTTCACTCTTTTATTTTTTTTCCAATTGGAGTAGATAGACTAAACTATCGCCCGGTTCACACTCCACCCACATCTATTGAACAGGTGAAGAGGCTCATCCCTTGTTTCCTGTTTATGATGTGGTTTCCGGCTTTCTCTTTTCCATTCTTTTTACCCTTACGTAGCCCCCTGCGCATCAGTGGCGTTATCGCCTTGCTTGGGGTGATATGATTAAAATATATATATATATATATATTGTAATTTTGTTATTGAAATGGTTTATAAAAGCATAATATCACTACAAAAAAATTTTCATGTTTCAGAACAATTCTGTTCTTTTTCAGGTGATATGTTATAATAAATGGTGAAAATGATTTGTTTTTAAAATATAAGAAGAATACATGGTTATTTAGAAAATTAAGGAGTGGTAGTTGGAGAAAATGCTTTAGGTGTGTCAATATTGTTCAATCAAAAATGAGAATTCTGTACCCATGGAGATTTAATATTTGGATTAAGAAATGGAGCATGATGGCTTGGATCGAGACATGTCACTTTTGAATTTTTTGTCTGGATAAGATACATAGTGGGCCTTAGATTTTTTAAATGGGTAGACAATAATTTTTAACAGGAGGTTGGATTTTAGTTTATTTTAATGAACAATAGATTTTTTTAAACTACTGTCTATGAGTAAAAGGGCTGTAATGTTTAGTTCAGAATTAGGATTAAATAATTATGGTATACTTAATTATATTGTACTAAGAACAACAATTAAGTATTATGTGGGTCATTTATTTTAGTATAATAATTTTCATTTTTTAATTATGTTGTAGTATCTAAATCTAAACTTATTTATAAATGGAACTTTGTCTGTGTGTGTGTGTGTGTATGTCTGTGCGTGTGTCTCTGCGTGTATGTGTGCCCGTTACTTATAGACTCCGAAACGGCGGAACCAATTTTCTTGAAAATTTGCACAGTTGTACTATAAGCGTCTGCCAGTGTTCTTAGTTAGGTTTTGTGCCGAGGTACCCCCGATAAATATCGAAAATCGATAATCGAAAAAATCGGGTTATAGAAGGAGTGGTCCGATTTTAATCAAATTTGATACAGTCATAGACAAGGACATAAGAAACGATATTCAGAAGTTTCAAGGTTGCAGTTTTTACAACAGTGAAGAAAATTAATAATATATATATATATATATATATATATATATAAAAGGCAAGATGTTTGTGTGTGTGTCTGTTTACCTGCCTGTATGTCTGTATTTTTTTCAGCCCTTTTATTTTAGTTTTTGCTTCGGGTTTGGCTCTAAGTAGGTATAATTGTAGTTCTTAGTCTCAGCCATGACACCACTTACTCAGAGGACTTATTTAGCCTTCAAAATTCAGTTTACGACGAAAAAAACTTATTTGATATCGATAGCAGGAAATCAAAATTTGACTTACATCCATTCATTTTTCTTTCAGTCTACGGTTTCGCTTTAACTGGAAACAGCTCTTGTTTTTTAGTCTTTCGTGCCGATGTCCAAAGAGTCTGAGCTCCAGGACCATGGATTAATTTTAAAACTTTCATTACACCCGAGTAACGCCGGGCTATACTGCTAGTAAGTTATAAATGAAACACTGTAAATAAAATTTTAAAGAAAATTCTTTTGTCTGAGTAAGGTACATAGGGGAACCACACAATATTTGAATTGGTAAATAACTTTTAACAGCAAGTTGGATTTTTTTCATGTTATATATATATATATATATATATATATATATATATATATATATATATATAGATGTGTGTGTGTGCGTGTATATAAGTGTACGCTGACACAGAAATCCAGATCGATATTTAGCGAAATATTGTTATTATATGTTCAATCAAACAATTTATTTTACAAATGTCAGTATAACTCTTGATTCATGAGTCGTATTTCAAATCTTGGTAAACAAATGAGCGAACTAAAAAAAAAACAAAAAAAACGCTCCTCCATTTTGTGTGAACTCCGCCATTTTCTTTTTATATAAAACAACGGAACGACGTTTTCTTGAAATCGATAAAACATAAAATCTTGGCGCTTCTGTGCAGCATACATATGAATTTGTAGTTCATTACTTTGCCATCTAAAGATAACAACAAAGAAATGAGCAACAACATCCATTATATGAGACACCGAAACTGCCACAAGATACATCGATAAGCCCGTTGCATTCATTTTACTCATAAATATTTATTTTTTAACATAATCTCCTTCCTTGTCAATGCGCTTGATTTAGTAATGAATTTGAAGGTACATCAATAAGTTCGTCGCCAAAGGATGAAAATGTTTTTGTTTCATAAATAAATATTTTTCGACATAATCTCCTTCTTTGTCAATGCGCTTGATTTAGTAATGAATTTGAAGGTACATCAATAAGTTCGTCGCCAATGAATGAAAAATGTTTTTGTTTTATAAATATATATTTTTCAACATAACCTCCTTCTTTGTCGATGCACTTGATTTAGTAATGAATTTGGAGGTACATCAATAAGTTCGTCGCCAATGAATGAAAAATGTTTTTGTTTTATAAATATATATTTTTCAACATAATCTCCTTCTTTGTCGATGCACTTGATTTAGTAATGAATTTGTAGGTACATCAATAAGTTCGTCGCCAATGGATGAAAAATGTTTTTGTTTTATAAATATATATTTTTCAACATAATCTCCTTCTTTGTCGATGCACTTGATTTAGTAATGAATTTGGAGGTACATCAATAAGTTCGTCGCCAAAGGATGAAAAATGTTTTTGTTTTATAAATATATATTTTTCAACATAATCTCCTTCTTTGTCGATGCACTTGATTTAGTAATGAATTTGGAGGTACATCAATAAGTTCGTCGCCAAAGGATGAAAAATGTTTTTGTTTTATAAATATATATTTTTCAACATAATCTCCTTCTTTGTCGATGCACTTGATTTAGTAATGAATTTGGAGGTACATCAATAAGTTCGTCGCCAAAGGATGAAAAATGTTTTTGTTTTATAAATATATATTTTTCAACATAACCTCCTTCTTTGTCAATGCACTTGATTTAGTAATGAATTTGAAGGTACATCAATAAGTTCGTCGCCAAAGGATGAAAATGTTTTTGTTTTATAAATATTTATTTTGCAACATAATCTTCTTCCTTGTCAAGACAAGATTCAGTAGTTAATTTGTTAGTACATCAATAAGTTCATCGCCAAATGATGAAAAAACATTTATTTTCTCCATAAATATTTATTTTTCAGCATAATCTACTTTCTTGTCAATGCACTTGATTTAGGAGCCAATATGTAGGTACCTCAATAAGTCAATTGCCTAATGATGAAAAAAACAAGCATCACCTACGTCCTGAAGGGACACGGCACATAAAAGTAGAAAGAAAGAAGTCAGTCGTTATCTGCTGTCATCTTAATTACTCTTCAATTATTCATGCTTCTTGTAATGTTTCTCTTTGTTCTTTTTCTTTCACACTCAGTAACCACTCGTCTGTTAGTGGCTTTACTACCTTGCATGAAGTGATATGATAAAAAATAAATTCACTATCGTCTATTCGTTTTCAATCAGCGCATATAAATTATTCTGCCTGACCCAGGGACTGAACTCACAACAGCCAAAGAAACAGAAGCTTTAATAAAGATAGATACGAAACAGAATGACACATATATATATATATATATATGAAATTATTTGTTTGAACATTATTTTTAATTGATACTTGTATTTGAGTAGATATTCTGTTTTTTTTTAATCAAACTGTATATTTATTTCTACTGGCCTGATTATTTACGATAAATTTTGTACGAAAATGTGCGTCATTCTTCATGATTCGAATCTGTGACCCCTATCAACATAAGGAAAGCCACTAATTAATCTAGTGCGTCTTAGACCACTCGACCACGAATGATACCGCAAAGAAATCAAATCATGCTTATATAACAGAATTTTCGATTCTACGCAAATAACCATCTCTGCTCAGAAATGTATCGTAATGTCAACAAATGTAAACAGAAAATGTTACGGAAAATCCCAAAGATTAACGAAATGGTTCTAACAATCGATATATTTAAATTATTTGTTTGAACATTGTTTTTAATCAATACTCGTATTTGAGTAAATATTCTGCTTTTTAATCAAATATATATATATTTAGTCATCCGCAGACAGATGTTTCGCTGTATCACAGCTCATCAGTACGGTTAGACAGCCGATTGCTTTTTATCCAGGATTGAAACCCGACTGAACTGGCGTCAGTCGGCGATTCTACCTCTAAGCTACGGGCTCTCAGTAGAAGGAGGCAGATAGATAGATAAAGAAGAGAAAGAGATAGATAGATAGATAGATAGATAGATAGATAGATAGATAGATATATAGATAGATAGATAACGGGCAGACTGAGATAGATACATTATTTACTAGGCACAAAGATGTGGCACAAAGCCGAAGGTATGGGGTACCCAGTGAGGATCGAACTCACTACTCAGTTGTAATAGGTTCTAGTGGGACAAGCCTGCTAACCATTACACCATAATTAGGTGCTCAAGATAGATAGATAGATAAATAGATAGATATGTCAGACTGAGATAGATAGATAGAGAGATAATGAACAGACGGAGATTCACACACACACACACACACACACACACACACACACACACACACACACACACACACACACACACACACACACATAATATTTTAAGGATTAAAAAATGTTTTAAAAAGAATTTATAACTCTTTTGAAATGATTTTTGAAGAAAGCGAAATGTTTAAAGAAAATCTTTTGAAAATATCTCTAAAAAGATAGTTTTTATCCCTATATTTTTTATTACAAATTATTATTTTTAACTGTAATATATTTTCTTCTTCCTTTTTCTTTTTTCTTTTCCCCTTCTCTTTCCCCTACTACTTTTTCGTTTTAGTCATTTACTTACGCACAAATACCCTCTCCCTTCCAGTTATGGGCTACATAATAATACAGACTGGGTTCTATAGCCTTGGTTGGCAACCAGTCTACTGCAGAAAGCAATCGCAACCTACTGCGGGATAATCTTCTGCTCATTCAGTCATGTCTCTTTCGGTAAAAGATCACCAAAGCGTGTATCACGTATGGCACTTAACTGACTGATATGGTTATTCTGCCGTATTCGAACCGGGGATTGAACTCACAACAAGGGAACCAGATGTTTTAATTAATGCTTTAATAATAATAATAAAAGTTATAATTTGTTATTTTCAAAAAGAACAATCTAAAAGATTAATTTTGTTATTTACGGTTTATCAACTAGTTTTGTATTATAAGAATATTTTTTTTATATATGATTTTTTTCAGATAAAACCTACTATTGAACCCATAGATTGGGATGTTGCTAAAGAAATTTTTAATCATTTCACCCCAAGCAAGGCGGGACCGCAAGAAGTGCTCCAGAGGTTTACAGTGAGAGAAAAGACTGCGTACAGGGCGTATTGAAGAAGGGATAAATGATAAACGGGATTCAAAAAGATAGAAGATGGAAATTGATGTTGCACTTTAATTTTTGGAGATTTTAGCTATCAGGGAAACAAGTAAACAGAAAGGAGTTCTACCGGCGGGAAGTGCGAGAAAAGAAACCGTTCGGGTAGAAGTGACGGTTGCATTTAAATATTTTAACGGTAAAATGATGGGACCTAGATGCCAATCTAGTAGCACGCTTAAATTCATATAGTCTAGGCACCAGCAAAAAAAAAAAAACAACAAAAAAAAACCTCATCAGAGTAGCTGACATGAAAATATTTGTAGAAAAGACAGAGGGAAGCCACGTCACGTAGGTGAAAAAGTTATTGAAGCTGATTTCAAATCAGGACTGATTACACTGTGTACGGTTTCTCATTTCAAGTCGCTATCAATGACACCGTTGTCGCTGCAATTTTAACGGTAAATATCTCTAATAATTTTGATCTACATTTTTATTATAAGTCTGTACAGATGTGTGAAGCAGATAGAATTCTTGGAAAATGTAGATGACGCACTAGGAGAGGTGATAAGTAGCCAATCACACCTGCCAGAAGAAACCCCTGGTTGATTGAATGACTTCACACAAAACAAATATTCTATTGATTGCTACTAACAAATAAATCTATTTTTGGAAATTCTTGGTCGGAAAGAACTCAAAGAACCAGTGAATTTCTTCTGGTATAATAAAGTGGGCTGTGATGCAGTAGATATCGGTTCGGAACGAGAAATGAGAGAGACGAGTTCAAATTCCAGTTAAATTCGTTGCATTCACTTACGCGTAAATACACTTGGGAAAGGTATTAATCGGTCTCTTTCCTCCAGCTATGGGTTAAATAACAGATTAGGTTCTGTTGCATTTGCTGGCAACCACACTATCGTAGAAAATAATAGCAACCTACTGCGGGAAAATTCAGATAAAGTCAGTTAAGCGCCATAACTGATACACGCTCGGGCGATCATGTCTCGAAAGAAACATGACTAACTGGGTTAAAAATTTTCCCGAAATAGGTTGTCATTTCTTTCTGTAGCAGGTTGGTTGTCTACTAAGGCTATAGATCCAAATCTGTCTTGCTATTTAGGAGAGGGAAGAGATGTTAAGTGACATGATACACGCGTAGGCGATCTTGTTTCTTGGTTCATGACTAACTAGCAGAAGATTTTCTCATAGTAGGTTGCCATTTCTTTCTGTGGCGGACTGGTTGTCAACCAAGGCTATAGAACCCAATCTCTCCTGCTATTTAACCCATAGCTGGAGGGGGAAAGATAAAGTCAGTTAAGTGCCATACGTGATACACGCTTGGGCGATCATGTCTCTTTCGGTCCATGACTGACTAGGCAGAAGATTTTCTTATAGTAGGTTGCCATTTCTTTCTGCGGGGGCTATAGAACCCAGTCTGTCCTGCTATTCAACCCATAGCTGGAGGGAGAAGAGATGGATTCATACCTTTCCTAAGGATATTTGTGCGTAACTAAATGCAACTCTGCTCTCCGATTTCACATTCCGAGTTCACACACACACACACACACACACACATATATATATATGTCCGTGCATGGAGTACTGCTGCCATTTATGGTCAGGTGCCCCTGCCGTTCTCCTCAGTGTTCTTGACAAGCTCCAAAGGAGAGTCTGTAATGTGATAGGTACTGATCTGGCGACTCGTCTGCAGCCACTTTCCCATCGTCGAAATGTGGCCTCCCTCTGTCTCTTCTATAAATACTTTCATGGCTTCTGCTCGGATGAGCTTAAGTCACTGATGCCTCCTCAACAGGTGTTTACCCGTGCAACCAGACTGGCAACTGGGTCCCACCCATTCACAGTCAGGTTAGCCAAACGCAGACGACAATTCTACTCCTGCAGCTTCCTCTCTCGCACTTCCCGCCTGTGGAACTCACTCCCGTATTCTTGCTTTCCTGACGGCTACGACCTCCAGAAATTTAAAAGCAAAGTTAATACTCACCTACTAACCACTGGACTCTAGCTCTCTCCCCTCCCCTGTATAATCTTCACGTTCTCTCCGCCCATGTATCTGTCATTGCACCTGCTTTCTCAGCTTTCTATTGTTCCTTTCTAACTAGCTTGTACTCCTCACTCTTTTCTAATTAATCTTTCTACATTTATGTAACCCCCTGCACATCAGTGGCGTTTCTGCCTTGCTCGGGGTGAAATGATTAAAAAAAAAATATATATATATATATAGGAAAATAATCCAGTATGATATGATAAACACCCGAGGATTGCTGAAAACTATGAAGTAGTATGTCTAAAATTGTAAATATAAATTATTCTTGCAAGTAAACAATCTAATAAAAAAATTATAATTGTATCATTTTTTTTAAACATTTGTCTAATTTTTGAGTTGAGCTTCCACAAGCCATGCTTGTTCCAGATGTTTCAGTAATAGTTGTCTCCCACTGGATTCAACAAAAGCTTTTAAACACTGAGCCATGTGTCTACGAGGAGATCGGCGTATAAATATCTGGGTCTTATAAACCTACATTGTTTTAACCAGAGCTCACATTACAATTTTGTTGTGTGTTATTGTTTTTCTGTAGCAACTCCGTAAAACTGCTTCTCATACACTATTCATTTCTACGCTTGGCCGAAGTAGGAGATTTTTGCGGCTTGGCATATTCTTTGACTTCTTAAGATTCCTTTTTTTCCGAGGGTGTTTTCTGTCTCTTATTTCACCTTCAGTGACTTGACCCAATAGTTGTCAGTTCAATACCTGCAGGTGTACAAAAAGAAATAACTATAACTGGGACACCTGGAAGAGGCTTGGCTCATGAAACTACAACAATCTACCTTGATGAACGAAATAAAGTGTTCGGTTATGGCGCTTAACTGACTTTATCTGAATTTTCCCGCAGTAGGTTGCCATTACTTTCTACGGTAGTGTGGTTGCCAGCAAATGCAACAGAACCTAATCTGTTATTTAACCCATAGCTGGAGGAAAGAGACCGATTAAAGTGTTCGGTTCGAAATTCAAATCACCTGAAGAAAGCCGGAGCATAAAATGGCGGAAACGAATCGGAAATGGCAACGAAGATGACGACAACATTCCGAACAATGTCAGTCAGTCAGTTAAGTGCCATACGTGATACACGCTTAGGCAATCATGTCTCGAAAGAGACATGACTGACCGGGCAGATAATTATCCCGCAGTAGGTTGCCATTACTTTCTGCGGTAGACTGGTTGCCAACCAAGGCTATAGAACCCAGTCTGTCCTGTTATTTAACCCATAACTGCGGGGAAGAGACGGATTAATACCTTTCCCAATGGTATTTGCACGTAAGTGTAATGCAAGGAATTTAACTGGAATTCGAACTCGGCTCTCCGAGTCCTCGTTCCGAGTCGATATCCACTACATCACATCGCACATCCACAATGTACATACTGTAACAGAGTGTAAATAATTTAATTCTTTCGTTGACAATTTTCAAGAAAAAGAGAATGTAGTAATCGTATTTAATATGTTTGGGTTTTATTCAGTCAGTCATACGTAATACACTTTTGAGCGATCATGTCTCGAAAGTGACATGACTGACTTGGCAAAAGATTTTCCCACAGTAGATTGCCATTACTGTCAGATATTGACCTTTTCAGATTTATCTGACAACCCATAATACTAAAATTTCTTTATAGAGCAGGACTTTCCAACCTGGGCCAATATCACCCACCGGTGAATGATTTCAACTTTTGGGTGTGTGCTGAGCAACTGAAATGAAAATATAGGGTTTTGCGCATTAAAAAGGTATTTCGACATAAGCTACCCACCCCCAAACTCAATAGACCAGTTTACACAGGAGTCAACGGCCATGATAAGTATAATTTACTGGTTGACTGATTGCCAATCAACGCTATAGAACCTAACCTGTCTTGCTATGTAACCCATAGCTAGAGTGAGAAACGACGAATTAATACCTTTCCCCAGGGTATTTGCGTGTAAAATAGATATGAAGAGACTGAGATAGATAGATAGATAGATAGATAGATAGATAGATAGATAGATAGATAATGAACAGACTGGTATATATATATATATATATATATATATATATATATATATATATATATATATAAACTAAACAAATATAAGGAAAGAGGCTTTCCATTACTTTACACACCGCCTGATGAGACATTGAAGTTTCAATGTCGAAACAAACGTACCTTTGTCGTGGATATATATAGAAAAATTATGTACATGTTCTAAAATATAATTTATAATAAATATTCACAGCTCTATATATTATATATCGAGCACTGTTTTAAATTAATGTTTTGGACGTTGTCAGAATTCTTTCTTCGTTCTGTATTCATTCGGATATATTCCATTTTAGGTAATTTTCACGTTCTAATGAACTCTAAGCAATTTGTCAGCCGTTATATTTGAAGCAGAAAAAAATTTAGTGTAATTTTTAGCGACACAGTTTTGCGGTTATTTTTTGTTACCACAACTCACACTCCTGAAAATGATCTTGGAAGGAGATTGAAAGTACTTGGGTACATTGAGAAATGAATGATAACATCTGTCAACGTTAGAGCTCATTTCTGATATCTTTCAATTATAATACGCAAAAGATTATCCTTGAGTATGAACGGATTTTATTAAAAATAAGCAGACTCAATGTTTGCAATTTAGTTAATCTGACACACACACACACACACACACACACACACACACACACACACACACACACACACACATATATATATATATATATATATATATGAAAATAATCCAGTATGATATGATAAACACCCGAGGATTGCTGAAAACTATGAAACTCAGAGTTGTGCGTAAAACGTAGGAATATATATATATATATATATATATATATATATGTGTGTGTGTGTGTGTGTGTGTGTGTGTGTGTGTGTGTGTAATAAAGAATCAGTTGAAGAATTGAAATTCTTACTGCTTATAAACCCTTTATGAGTTATTTAAAGCCAAAACATAATTTCGTTTTTAAGAATAATTCTTAATTTATAGCTGTGGGGGGGGGAGAGGTGGATCCATATATTTACCAAGACTATTTGCGCGTAAGTAAATGCAATGACTTCAACTGGAAGTCGAACTCGGTTCTCGGCTTTCTTGTCTCGAGCTGATATCCACTGCACAACGACACACATTCTGTGTCAAAGTACTTGTTTTTTTTATTAACATTCTAAAATTCTTTTTAAAACAATAAAAAAATTGTCGATCGACTATACAGAGCTGTGTCAAGAGAAAACCAGTTCGTTTTTTAACCGATATTTCATTTTTCGGGTACGAGTGTAACTTTGCCAAATTTTGATTATCGGTTGAATAGGTCAAAAGAGCAATGAATGAGTGTTGGCTTCCCCTCTGTATTTCATTGAAAATGATGAGCTTAAATTACCTTGGCAGTCGAAGGTTGAATTACAATAGTAAGAATAAATAAAATGAGTTGTCAAGAATAAAATTTAGAACTAATTCATGATTCATGTAAATCGGTGTCAACCCAATGATACTGATGATAGACGGAGCCTGGCCATAGCAGGGCTCCTCGAATTGGGTGATATCGCCCACCGGTGGGCGATTTCAGCTGTTGGGTAGGCGATGTAGGATTTTAAGTATAAAAAACGTATTTCAAGAGATGCTATCCGAAAAAATATTCAAGGGATCTGGTAGTGACAAACTAAATCCAACATGAAATAACAATAACTGATTTCACAGGATATTTCGGAATAATCAACAAGATAATCCATATTAGCTATGTAAGCTATATATAAATCTATGGACACCTGATGATAACCAGAGGGTACTTGATCGAAACGTTGTGCCTATTATAACATCTATCTCAACCAAGATGAGAACAAAAGTTCGAAATAATTCCAACATTATTGAAAATTACTCATCTCAGAAATAAATACAAAAGAACCCAATATGTCCGGCTATTCAACCCATAACTAGGGGCAGAAGAGATGGATTAATACCTTTTCCAAGGGTATTTCCAATTAAACGAATTTGACTAGAATTCGAAATCGGCTCTCCGCTTTCTTATTCCGAGCCGATATCCATTACACCACAGCCCACATTTATTTCCATAGAATACACAAATGTATATCACTTTACCATTTATTATATCTGTCGGAGCCTTTGACAAATTTGTGAAGATAGCTAACAGGACACATCGGAATAATGGTAGGTCAGACATTTCTACTAGTTTTTGTTAAATGATAAGTCAACACTACAACAGACGCTTAATCATGAAAGGCTGCGAAAAAGACCCCAATTTTTCACTTATTCTTCTATCGTCATTAACCCTCTAGGGCCATTCGTATCATATTTGATACGAATGTCCCTAGAGGGTTAATCTCAGTCTGTTTATCTATCTATCTATCTATTAACCCTCTAGGGCCATTCGTATCATATTTGATACAGTATGAAAACAAGCCTTGAAAGAAATATTTTCCTGAAAAATTTTTTAAGAGAAATATTTTATAAATTTCAAATGAAAGCAGTACTGACTGCTCAGTCAATGAATACCAAATGTTTCCTTATAGGGAAATACCAAATGTTTCCTTATAGGGAAATACTGTATCAAATATGATACGAATGGCCCTAGAGGGTTAATTCCTTTATTTAACAGAAGCAACAGAGCTTTCCTCTGCTTCCAGAAGATATTTTGGGCAACAGAGACACAAACGATTTGTCCAATCCTGGTTAACTCACACACATAGAATGATTTGTGTAAAAAGGCTTTACTAATTCCAGATTTTTGATCAACTATAGAGACATTCACTGTAAAGATATACAAATGTTGGTGTCTGTGTATTCTAACTTGATAAGCATAGATGATGAGAAAAATGGTTTGATGGAATTGTCCATCGTTGCTAGTAAGGTTGAGGGTGTTCATCCGCTAAAAATGAATAAACTTGTCAGAAAATTTTCTATGGAATCCTTTAAAGAATGTGAATACCACTCTTTCACGGGCTGCAATCAATTTTTTCTGCCTAAGTACAACTTTAGTCCTTGATTCAAAATTTGTAAAGACAATGAAAAATTAAAATCTGCATCGGAAGATATGGCAGTCACTCAATCAGGTAAATGTCGAACCTTTACTGCTTAAACATTTTCAAAGTATTATTTAGTTACCTTAATTCATATACGACAAAAAACAAAAACAAAAACAAAAACAAAAAAATCATTCTGCTAAAAATCTCTCAAATTCAATATTGAGAGATCTGGTATGTTAAGATATTTTGATTAATTTGAAATGTTGCTCGCGTCTTTTGATTGGTACAGTGGCTTCTCGTTGTCTTTTCTACAAATATGTTCACAGCTTCTTCTGTGAAGAGCCTCTTTCACTTGTGCCCCGACCACATGAATTTCCTTGTCTACTAGATGGAAATAAAGGTTCCACCCTTTTACCGTTAAAATAGCCAAATATAATAGCTGTTTTTACTATAACAGTTTCCTTTACGTATACTTACTTCCCTGGTATTCTTCTTCTTCTTCTTCTTCTTCTTCTTCATTCTTCTTCTTCTTCTATGTGCCCTGTCCCTTCAGGACGTAGGCGATCATGGCTCTCCACGTCTCCCTATCCCTTGTGGCTCTTAGTATGTTTGCTCCCTGGTATCTACAATACCCAAAAGTTTAAATGCGACGTCAATTGTCATTTTCCCCACTTCGTAAATCCAATCCACCTTCGTAAACCTAATCCATTTCTTATCCTTTCTTCGGCATCTCCTGCACCTGTTTTTCTCTTTCACGGACCGCAATCAGTTAATTCTGCTTAAGTACAACTGTGTCAAGTTATTGACATTTTTAATTTCGAGAGAATTTCACCTTGATCGATATTCGTTCGATAACGTATCTTCTTTTACTTTGATGTACTTGAATCAATAAGATATAAACTTAATCGTTTTAATGGAAGCGATCGGATTGCCTAATTTGGACAAGGAAAGCTAACTGATGAAAGTTAGAGACAGCGAGAAGCTCTATAAAATATCATCCTTTCTATTATTGCCAATAATAACAGCAATTCGGGGTCCGGGTTTCTTACTGTCACAAAGGTGGCAAAACGATGATGGAACAATCGTAATTGTTCGGATCAGCTTCTGGGTATGGTACCAAGACCTTTTTAATTTAAGTGCAGTATTAAACTGGCATGTGCGTTGTGGTGCAGTGGATATCGGCTTGGAACAATAATTTGGAGAGCGGATGTTGAATTCGTTGCATTCACTTACGCGCAAATACCATTGGGAAAGGTATTAATCCGGCTATGGGTTAAATAGCAGGACAGATTGGGTTCTATAGCCATGGTTGGAAACCAGTCTACTGCAGAAAGTAATGGAAACATACTGCGGAAAAATTTTCTGCCCAGTCAGACATGTCTCGAAAGAGACATGATCGCCTAACCGTGTATCATGTATGGCACAACTGACTAAACTGGCGTTGATATCTCATCAATTTACGGTTGAGCTGGCTAAATGTGAGCGTAACTTCTATGCTAAGAGTTTCTTTTTCTCGCACTTCTCACTTGTGGAACTCCCTTTCAGCTCTCTGTTTTCTAGGTAACTTTAATCTGCAAAAGTTTAAATGCTGTGTCAATCGTTATCTATTGTCCTCCTGATTACTCTTTCTTCTTTCCGCTCATTATTAATGTTTTTGTTCCTAATTCTTCCACACCCTGTAACTCTTTGTGTCGTAGGGGCTTTACTGCCTTGTATGGAGTGATACGGACTAAAAATTAAATTAAATATGATGTCAATCGCTATCTGCTGTCCGTCTTATTACTCTTTCCTCTTCCCGCTCACTATTAATGTTTCTGTTCCTAATTCATCCACACCCTGTAACCCCCTCGTGTCTTAGTGGCTTTACTCCCTTGCTTGGGGTGACACGAATTAAAAATAAAATTAAATACAATGTCAATCACAAACTACTGTCTTCCTGATTACTCTTTCTTCTTTCCACTCATTATTAATGTTTCTGTTTCTAATTCTTCCACACTATGTAACCCCTTGTGTCATAGTGGCTTTGCTGCCTTGTATGGGGTGATACCATTTAAAAAATGTACTCATTTTCTTTTCCCCTCTCTTTACAATATTACTCTGTAATCATCTACCTTGAGTAGCTACTGAGCCTTGTATTATCTTAATTATCAGTAAAAAAAAAAATAAATAAATAAAAATTCCGTCATCTGTACTTTTTTTGAGGTAGCTATTTTTCTGTCCTTGTGTCTGACTTGAAGAAGGTTTCCAGTGAGATTTTTTTCTCTTCGGCCTTGGAAAGACCTCGTTCTTTCAACACGTTTCTAATTTCAAAGTGAGTGTGCCAGACGGTGACACTTAAGCAGTTATTTCTCCCCCCCCCCCCCAACTGGAGACCAACAATAACTTGATGAGGCCAAAACAGCACGCCCAATTAGACGGGGTTTTTGACAGGAGTCCAACGAATTTTAATCCGCCACCTGAAATATTTTTGTCCCTTTCACCTTCAAAAGCCGCCACAAATTGGAGTCATAGTGCCTGGCATTCGTTTTCTTTCTTGACTTAAACGAAATCGGATATAAATTGTTCAATCGATTAATAAATAATTTGGCGAAAATATGATATAATGAAATCAAAAGGCTGCGTAGAGCACAGAGAGAGTCTCAGATCAACGATGAAAAGTGATTTGTTGTTCAAGAGCTGAAAGAAGTCACGAGCCCGTTGTGCCCTTTAGAGTTTGTGCAGGCAAAGTCTTGAATCAACTCCATTCTCAAATTAATTCATCCGATAAATCATCATCATCATCATCTTCTTCTTCTTCTTCTTCTTCTTCTTCTTCTTTATGCCAGTCCCTTCAGGGATTATCAGTGTCGTTTGGCCAATCATGGGTCTCCACAATTTTTTGTTCTCGTAACACTCGGATCGTTAACCTAACAAAGAGTCACAGTGGAATAGATAGATAGATAGATAGATAGATAGATAGATAGATAGATAGATAGTGTTGTGGGAGCTCCCCCTTTTTGTATATGATAATGGACTCCACTGAGTGTATATATAATCCTGCCATATAGAGAAGAGTTAGTTGAAGATCTGGAATCTTAGTTGTAGTTGCAGGTTTACAGTGGAGAGTAATCGTAGAGATCCGTTACAGTTACCGAAGAGTTCCGACAGATACCGAGTTACACAGAGACCAGACTATCTCTGAGCTCCACTCAGCTAGAATAAGTTACCCGGACATACTATTTCCAACGATTTCACTTCAAGACTTGTATATATTTATTTCTACTAATAGTATTCCTGAATTGACTAACCCGCGTTCCAGTTTGTATATTACATTCAATATAACTTACTTTTCTATCTCCATATCTGTTTTTGTTCTTTATTATTTTGGCGGTTCCTCATCCAGAATCCGCAACAGATAGATAGATAGATAGATAGATAGATAGATAGATAGATAGATAGATAGATAGATATGACTGAAGGGGATAGATAGATAGATAGATAGATAGATAGATAGATATGAACAGGCTGATAGATAGATAGATAGATAGATAGATAGATAGATAGATAGATAGATAGATATGAACAGACTGAGATAGATAGATAGATAGATAGATAGATAGATAGATAGATAGATAGATAGATAGATATGAACAGACTGAGATAGATAGATAGATAGATAGATAGATAGATAGATAGATAGATAGATAGATAGATATGACTGGGGAAGGGGATAGATAGATAGATAGATAGATAGATAGATAGATAGATAGATAGATTGATTGATTGATTGATTGATTGATTTAAACAGACTGAGATAGATAGATAGATAGATAGATTTAAACAGACTGAGATAGATAGATAGATAGATAGATAGATAGATAGATAGATTGATTGATTGATTTAAACAGACTGAGATAGATAGATAGATAGATAGATAGATAGATAGATAGATAGATAGATAGATAGATAGATCTAAACTTATTTATTAATGGAACTTTGTCTGTGTGTGTGTCCGTTACCTATAGACTCAGAAACGGCTGAACCGATTTTCTTGAAGATTTACACAGTTGTACTATAAGCGTCTGCCAGTGTCCTTAGCTAGGTTTTGTGTCGAGGTTTCCCCGATAAATATCGAAAATCGATAATCGAAAAAATCGGGTTATAGAAGGAGTAGTCTGATTTTAATCAAATTTGATACACTCATAGACAAAGACGTAAGGAACGATATTCAGGAGTTTCAAGATTGCAGTTCTTACAATAGTGCAGATAATCGATAATATATATATATATATATATATATATATATATATATAAAAGTTTCATTAAACCCGAGCAACGCCGGGCAATAATACTAGTAGATAGATAAGAACAGAGATAGATAGGTAGGAATAAAGTTAGATAGATGTGCCGTGTGCCTTCAGCAATCATGGCATTCCACAATTTCCTGTTTTTTTTATAGCTATTAGCAAATCTTTCTGTAATCTCTTTTGGCTTAACGCAAGTTCTTGTTCATTTTTTTCTTTTTTTTTAATAATTCGCAGTTTCAGTAGTTGGTTTAGAGTCTGGGACTTTCTTCAATGAGTCAGATTTTCACAATGTCTTCTACTGGATGAAGAGAATCTGATGTCGCAGGGGAGAATCGTTGTAGAACTGTAATACTTCAGCCTCCATAGACAAAAGTTTTGGACCTAAAAGGCTTCTGATTGGTGATCAAGTCACAGACTATTTCATGTAATATTCTCATAGTTTGGGTTATAATTTACGGAAGTCGGGGGGAAAAACTTCCAAATCCCCGATTCGGCTATGCTTATATTTATTACATTCTGATTAACATTTAAGTCTAAAGGCAGACAGGATTGTTTATTTTTTCTTCTTTATGTGCCGTGTTCCTTCAGGACATAGGCGATTATGGACTTCCATCTGCCCTGTCCCATGTCGATCTTAATATTTTACCTCTTAGTATCTCTCTGGGATCTCGCTTCGCCATCCGCTTGATCAAGTCCATCAAGTACGTCTCACGCTGCTTTCCTTTGTCTCTCCCTTTCCCCCTGTGAGTATTAGATTCTCCAAACCCTCCTTCCTCATTACGTGTCACAGAAAACTTAGCTGTGTCTTCCTGATGCTTTTATTTCTCGTTTGCATCCTCTTCAGCAACTTATCGTTGATCACGTGCTCGGTTAATGGTATCCTCAGAAACGTTCTGTAGAACGACGTTTCTGCTGCTTTGCTGCCAATATAGGTTCTTGGTTATCCTAATGTCTTTCCCGAATATGTCCATGTTGCCGAGGATCTCTTATAAGTCTGTGTGGCGTACTTTGTCAAACGCCTTTGCGGTGTCTATAAAACACAAGTGCAGGTCTTTATGAATTTTTATTGCTTTTTCTGATATTATTCTGAGCATAAATATTGTGTTTCTTGTTCAGAATGAGTTTGAACTCATTACATCCCAATGACCTTTCAATATGGAAACCAACTTCTTTCTTTTTTATGTGCCGTGTCCTTTCAGCACGTAGGCGATCATGGATTTCCACTTGACCCTATCCCTCGTCGCTCTTAATTATTTTTCAACTTAGTATCTCTCCCAAATCCCGCTCTGCCATCCACCTGCCCAAACCCATCAACTAGGTCTCGTGCCGTTTACCCCTGTCTCTCTTTCCCGTCCCGTGAGTCTCAGTTTCTCCAAGCCCTCCTTCCTCATTACGTGTTCTTAAAAACTTCAGTTATTTTTTCGTGATGCAAATTTACTTTTCGTTTTCATCCTCTTCCAAAACCTCGTTGTTGCTCACATGTTCTGTCCATTGTATCCTATCCTCAGCATCCTTCTGTAGAATCACATTTCTGTTGCTTCGAGTCTCTCCTTCATCCCTGAGGAGATCGTTCAGCATTATGGAAACAGAAAAAGAAGCAATAGGTGTTATTAATTTTGACAGACGAACTTATTGAACCTAGTGACCTTTAAAATATTACTTTGTTTTAAACAAAATCCTATTCTTGATAGAAAAAAGGTTTACTTTTTAATAATTTTTAGGTGGCAATTAACAGAACCTATTAAACTCTACGAAACTAATATGCGTTGTGGTGCAGTGGATATCCGCTCGGAACGAGAACTCGGGGAGCCGAGTTCGAATTCCAGCTGAATTCCATGCATTCACTTACGCGCAAATTGGGAAAGGTATTAAGCGTATTACCCTGAGGGACGCATTCGTATGAAAGGATCAGGAAGCTTCTTCTTCTTCTTCTTCTTCTTCTTCTTCTTCTTCTTCTATGTGCCTTGTCCCTTCAGGACGTAGGCGATCATGGCATTCCGCGTTTCCCTATCCCTGGTGGCTCCTGAGCACACCTTCTCCTGTTACACCATGCAATCCTAGTTCCGTCATTCACCTGATTAGGTCCTTCAAATATGTTATCCGTTGCTTTCACCTGTCTCTTTTCCCTCTATCTGGCTTGTTAGAATTAGATTCTCCAAGCCCTCCTTCCTCATTGCGTGTCCCAGGAACTTCAGCTCTCTTCCTGATGCTCAGTATTAATTTCCTTTTCGTTTCCATCATTTCCAAGACCTCATCATTGCTCACATGCTCGATCCATGATATTCGCAACATCATTCTGTAGAACCACATTTCAGTTGCTTTAAGTTTTTCCTTCATCTTTGATGATATTGTCCAGCATTTACTGCCATATTGAAGGACAGACAGCACGTAGCAATCCAGTACTCTCTTCCTAGTTTCTAGCGAAATTGTCCTGTTTCTTACTACTTTACTCAACTTCTGGAATGCTTCCTTCGCCATGCCAATTCGCCGCCGGATCTCTGTGTCACACTTTCCGTCTTCTGTTAATTCCCAGGTATTTAAATTTTTGTACCTGCTTGATTCTGGTATTCCCGACTTGTATTTGGCATATTGGGCCGCCCTTTTTACTGATGACCATGCATTCAGTTTTCGTGCAGTTTATTTCTAGTCCTTTCTTGTTACTTTCTTCTGCTACCTTCTGTAGGAGTTCTTGTAGCTTCCTTTCTGTGTCTGCTATCAGCACTGTATCATCTGCGTACCTTAGGTTGTTTAAATTGTGGCCTCCGATTACGAATCCAGGCATAACTTCTTGGGTCCTCAAAATATTCTCGCTGTACAAGTTGAACGGATCCGGTGAAAAGACACATCCCTGTCTTACGCCCCTTTCTATCTTTGTATATCTACTCAATTCATTACCTGTCCGTATGCAAGCGGTTTGCTGCTAGAAGCTTACCCTTTCAAAATGACCACCGTTTCACGATTTGATAAATAATAAAATAGACCAATCATTCAGAAATACAGTAGCCTTGTAGCTTGCGCAGAAGGCCAGTATGCCAAACCCTGTCAAACGCTTACGCCGTTTTATCAAGAGCCTGATAAATATATTCAGTGTTGGCCTTTAACGTATCAGCGGTAGACCTGGCGAAGCGAAAGGCATATTGCTTATCATAGAGTAGGTTTGGCATGTGAGATATGATGAATCTTTTCAACATTGATAATAGCCCCGAACACTTTGTCAAAAAGCGGTCAGAAACTGATATGGCGATAATTGGAAGAGTCAGAGGTCTGTCTAGAGTTTTTAAAAACATTAAGTACAGAGGAAGGCTTCCAACAAGCCGGAAAACAGGAAGCAGTGAAGCAGTAATTTTTTAAGCTGGAGAGGACAGAAAAGAGTTTAGATGCACATTTCAACTCTGCTTGCCTCATTGGAGTCATGCTTAGAAATTATGTTAAAGAACAGAGACAGGGTTATATAAGTTCCATTTATAAATAAGTTTATATATATATATATATATATATATATATATATATATATATACAAAGATGTATATCTCAGTCTGTTCATTATCTATCTATCTATTTATCTATCTATCTTGGAACAAGTGGTAATCGGATTGGACATGGATCAGACGGGACATGGATAATCGAACGGGACATGGATCACCCTATGGCACATGGGGTGATACATGGCATATGACCTGGCTGAGCAGAACTTACATTCTTTCATGGGTCGACCCTTGATTATCCTTAAAAAATGTGTCGTTTTTCCAACGTGGAATTCAAATACTCTCAGAAAGATGGGAAAAGTGACATGTTTCTTCTAATTTTTGTAAATAAAACATTACTTTTCATGAAAAATCAACGCGAACTTATTCATGGTCCTGTTATATATAGGCTTTAATTAATACAAAAATAACATTTACAAATTTGGGATGCAAGTACTTCAAATAAATACTTCCCAGAAGTCATCTTTGGTTTGAAAAAAATTGCAATACTCAATCGCTCGGAATAGTTTTGAAAAAAACTATTGATGCTAGACACGAAAATGTTTTTTTTTTTAAGTCTAGATCTGTTCGCATAGGAAGCCACACTAATGGGTTTCATGCTAACACTGTCTTTATTTTGAATGTTGATAAATTTTCCCTTGGTAAACAGATTATATTTTTGGCAAAAAAAAAAAAAAATTCCAATGATATTGACGCGATCGATTTTGTTTGAGCGAAAACGAGAGAGAAAAAGTATCTGGGTCGGGGTAAACACAGAGATCAAGGGTGGTTACTTAGCAATTTATTACCCGGCCATTTTTGGTGGGTGGGGTTCTTGTCACCGAAAATGGAATTGTTATATCAAATTCAAAATACCAGGTGAATCAGGTTATGTTTGTTTATCAATCACACGTTTGGGAAAAGCATGAACCCACCATATCCCTGTAATGAATCCGATTGTTATCGCGTTGGCTACCTATGTACACTTAACACTAATGCCCTTGGAAATGGCATGAAACCATATCCCTGTGCTCAGAACTATTTCCAGTCAGTTGCGGCTGACTATGTTCACTAAGTACTAATGCCTTTGGAAAGGCATGAATCCATATTACTGTACTCTATCCCATTAGTACGATGTCCATGTTCACTTAACACTAATGCCCAAGGGCATTAGTGATATGTGAACATGGACGACATCGTATATATTCGTAGTTGGTGTTATTGAGTGTTTGGAAGAACTGCGTTCTAGATTGTAACTTCGTAAATAATTGTATCGGCCATACTACTACGAAACTAATTTGAATACTTACTGATATATAATATTTGTAAAAAAAAATTGTACATGTTCTAAACTATTATGTTATTGACTCTCCCGTCGATTTCGACGTATGAGTGTCCAACCTCAGTTAGACTACCTCACAATTTCAAAGAATTGATTAGAGTCGTGAAGGCTTGTGTAGCACCATCCACACTTTTTGGAACTGCTGATAACAAACAATCGGTGCAGAAGTCTGCCACGGATCGCATGTAACAGCAGACCTCAGATATTTAACCCATAACTGGAGGGAAGGGACGGAATACCTTTCCCAAGGGTATTAGTGCGTAAGTGAATGTAGAGTGCTTTGACTGGAAATCGAACTCGGCTTACCGATTCCTTTTTCCGAACCGATATCCCCTGCACCACAACACACATCCGTCAATAATCGCTTACAGCACCTGGTATTCCCAAACGGTCACCCATTTAGTACTGACCATGCTCAACGTCGCTTAATATATATATATATTTTGTACATGTTCATGTTCTAAACTGTATATGAGCATGCGGTGTGGATATAAAAGAATCCAGGTTCGCCTGAAGTAGGCCTATACTTCCGATTTACCATGAAATAACGTGTCTACCTTAATTTTCTTATATATATATATATATATATATATATATATATATATATATATAAATGAAAATGTAAATGTCCGCTAATCTAGAAAACAGCTGCACCAGTTGTTTTGAAATTGTACTATACCATTTTAACGAATACGAGCGTGTTTTTATATACCTTATATTAAGAAATATATATATATATATATATTGCAAAGTCGATTAGAGCCGATGAGAGCCGAACCATAAGAAAAATTAATTTTCAATATGTGACGCCTTAACTGACAACTTTGTTATTTCATAGAAAACATAGGAAAATTCCAAACTGAAGGTAAACAAAGCATTTCTTATTATTTCTATTTTGGCGGGTAAACAGGAAAAATCCCTTCCCTTAAAAAAAAAAAATACTATTCATTTTCTTTCTACGAATTATTATCGACATTCTATTTAAAAAAAAATGCAAACCAGACAATCTCTATATCTGCACAGACAATAGAACAACTAAAATATTGTGTACCCACAAATATTGAGAAATTAAATGTGCGCTTTCTCTTTTTTTTTTCTATTTAACCTAAACTGAGCCACAGCAAGGCATGGCCGAGTACAGCTATTATATATATATATATATATATATATATATAAAGATCGTATATTGATATAAACATATAACAGATAAAGAAACATCGATAAATAGTACTATGACTTATTTTCTTGAGAAAGGCATGCGTCAATATTTCCCTTTATTCTGCTCTGTAAAATTAACGTGATACCGATTTGTCATTTTCCATTAAGATCGTTCGGACATATAATTATCGATGAACCAGAGCGATTACCACGCCGATGGCTCCGCCCTGCCGTGTGAGCGGACGTAGCGCTGAAGCCATCAAATAAGTGGCTGTGAAAATTCATCAAGCGCGCAACAAATAATTCTATTGGTGTGTCAATAGAAAAAGACATTTATAATTTATTGTTGTCATGGAAGACTTAATGAATCCGTATCGGAAAGCATTACATCCCCTCCTAATATATATATATATATATATATATATATATATATATATATATATATATATATATATATATATATATATATATATATATATATATATATATATACACGCATAGTGTTCAGTTGTGATCGTGTTTAGTGCCAAGCATGTTTTTTTTTTCATATGTCAGTATATGGAAGTTGCAGGTTCGAATCCTGACAGAAGATAAATATTTTTTTAACAAGATTTCTCGAATATTTAGGCAGGTGAATTAATCTGCTCTTCAGTTATAGAAACACAGGCTATCCACTCAAATACGCGTATCCATTAAAAATAATGTTGAAACAATTAAATTTATATATATATATATATATTTATATATATATATATATATATATATATATATTCCATTTGTAAACGAGTTATTACACGACCTAGGTTTCTAGTATGAGTGATGTCTTCAGGCGATTTGCAATAACTGATTTTACCGTTTACCGTTTTGTTTTTAATAACGCTCACGTAACGGTGTTTTTTTTTAACGCTCACGTGGCAGGAAATTTTCGAACGCGCAATTTTTAAAATTACAAGGAGTTATGGCGTTTTTAAACATAGTTGTATGAGCCTAATAGGTATTTTTTAGTATGGTTACACTTAGTCATAATTTCCTTTCTTTCATTCAACAGTTCGCTTTTGTTTGGAAATAGCATAATCTGTAATTTTTATTCTTGGCACAGTCTACATATTTTGCCACCGTTGTAAGGCTTTGCTGTTTTTACTATATTCCACGTTATGTCTGGATCTTTTCAATATTTTGATTTTAATTTCTACACGTGGCTAGCCAATTTTGTACAGTTTTTAAAGTTTTCTATTTTGAAGTAGACCTGTGATTGAACCATCCGGTCTTAAAGGTGTCTTTGGTTGAACCCAAATATATTTTATTTTGGCCATTTGGGTCATGTACCTTTTGCCTTGTAAATTATTTCTTTTGTGTTGCAAAGACCATAAAGTGGACATTTATTTTTGTCCCTGCAGTTGCATTCTTTATTAGTAGTCTTGTTTTGTACACTGCTATTTAAGTTTCTGGCGTTTTGTTATTTTATGAAATCATCTAAATTACTAGTGCAACTATAATTTAGCTTGATTGTGTTTCTGGTGAAAATTTTCTTTAGTTCTGATCCTTTTGGAAAGTGTCTATCTGTCAGTGAAAAAAAATATTTGTTTTAATTTAGTCTTTACCGCTAAATTAAATGGTGGGTTGAACCAGATAATGTTTAGTTTTCTATTATCGTTTTTAATTTGTCTGTTTGGTTGAGAATTATATTGTAAAATGTTTTTATGGCCAGATTTTCTTAGTGCATCTTCATAGATATTTTTCTTTTCATCAAATATTGATTTGTTTGACGAATAAATAGATAGTCTTTGTTGTATTTCTTTGTGAATGTATTTAATTATACTTTTTGGATGGTTTGATTTTGTATTTATGTATGTTAACTTAGTGTTTGTTTTGATGCATGACAAGATATTGCCAGTTTGTAAATTAAATTCCACATCTAAATATTGTACCACTTTTCTATTTGTTTCTACTACTATATTCTCTTCCACACGATTGCTTCCCCGACAGCTACAATCTCCAGGAGTTTAAATGTAATGTCAATAGACACCTCCTAACACACTAACCTGCTCCCCTACTATCAAACACTCTTCTCATCTGCCCAACCCTCATCCTCACTATCCTTACTCATCTGTCACCTTCCTCCTGACATTCCCTATGTCTAACCACTCCTTCTCTTTACCTTCCCCTATGTAGCCCCATGCGCAATAGTGGCAGTGGAATGCCTTGCTTGGGGTGAGATGATTAAAAAAAATATCAAAAACTAGTTCTTTGAATAGTTTGAAAAGCTCTTTCCTTATTTTATCATTTTCTCTTTTGTTGCCTGGTGCTATCATTAATCCGCCATCTCTGTATAATCCGTGATTATCAATATGGATTATTTTGTTGATTTTATTTAAAATGTATATGCCCATCAATTCTGAAATTTCTGCTCCATCATACGATCCTTGTGGTACATAAATTGTGCCGTTAATTGATTTCTTGATCCAAGTTTTACCTTTGTGGAAAAGTATTGATTTGCTGCAATGTAGGATTATGTCAATATGTTCAGATGGTATTTTTATGTACCTTTTAGCAAAATTAAATGCTTCGATTAAACCTTTTTCAGAAATTGATGGGGAAAAATTTTTTATGTCATATTTTATGTCATATTTAATGAACGTGTATTTATTTTTGTATTCACTTCACTTGTGTTCTTCCAATGGTTTGCTTGAGTGGCTGTTCTTAGCAAGTCACAAATATGTTTTAAGATTTGATGGCTTAATTTTCCCCACTTCTGTTTTTGCTGGATTTATAAGTCGGTATAATGGGTTGTTGTCTTCTTCGTGGTCTTTGATTGTAAGGAAAGCTTGTCTACCAGTTAAGATTTGTATTTCCTGGCTTAAATTTAATTTGTCTCTAATAATTTTAGCCTCCTTATTAATGTTTTTAATGTAGGAATCTTGGACGTTTTTGTAAGATTTTGTAATTTTCTTGTATATCTGTTTTTCTTACACTCTTGGGTTTATTTGATATATATTATTGGATTTATCTCCTTTAATAAAGATGTTTCGTGCTTTTTTAATTTTTTTTACTTCAGTATTTAATAATTTCTGTAAGTTGTTGATTTTTTAGTTTTATATTGTCTAATATAGAAATCATGTCTTTTTCGAAATTAATTCTTGCTATTTTTATTTCCTTGACTCGCATCCTTTCCTGATAACCCATGTATCATTTCCTTTTTCCTTTTCACTTTACTCTCATGCAGCTCTCTTCACACCAGTGTTCTCATCCTTCTCTTAAGAATACATTTTTGAAGGAAGAAAATTATTACCAGCATTTTTAATACAAAACTAGAAGACATCTTCAGTTTTCTAAAATAAAAAATAAAATAAAAATTAATTAAAATTTGACTAAATAAACTTCTCACTATAACTGAACATTAAAAAATATACCTTAAAACCTCACTGTTTTGGCATTAAATAACCCACAGGGGTGTTGATATGCCGTTAAACAAAACAGAAACTCGTCTGATAGAAAAAGGTTGAAACCACAAAGACACTGGATGATATTCGTTGGAAGAAGCTTAGCGCACACCTCAAGTTATGGATAAAATGTCAATAAGCTCATAAAACGTGTAATTTTAGTTATACAAAAAGAAAAATGAATAAACAATTGAAAATTTGTTCTAATTTCATAAACCCATTTCCGGAATATTCTGGGATTTGCTAACGCTTTTGAAAATATAGGTGCATTTTTTTTGTTTTTTAAAATTTCTTTCTTGTTTCTCTTTAATTTCTTTTTTAAATAATTATGTTTCTTAATGATGAAAGGAAATATTTGTTTGTGTGCCTTTGCTTGCACATTGTTTCATTTTGCTTGTTTAGTAGTTGTTAATGTTCCGATTTGTTTTGATTTTTCACCTGGTTTAGAACACTAAACCAGGTGAAAAATCAAAACAAATCGGAACATTAACAACTACTAAACAAGCAAAATGAAACAATGTGCAAGCAATAAACAATGTGCAAGCAATAAACAAAATTTTGAAGAGGGGAAATATTTTTAACCCAAATATTTAGGATCCTTTCGACCAACATTTTATCGAAGGCTGCCGTTGGCAAAGGAAATTGACACAAGAAGATCTTAAATTATGAAAACAAACTGGAAAAGAGGGAGACAGTTGAGAGCTCGATTAGAAAATAATTCATTTGTAAAAAAAATCATTCACAAATACAAAAAAGTTCAAAAAAGTTCTCTAACTGAAATAAAAACATTGGAATTAGATCTAACAATTTATACCCCTGGTCTTATAATTTTGATCATGCGTAAATCGCCTCATTTTATAAAAATGTAAATTTCTAAATAAAATGTTTGGAATGTAGCTTTTTGTTTCCATAACCTTTTAGAATGTAGTATTGGTAACCTTAAGTGGGAGGAGTTTAAAATCTATCCGTAAAAAAATATTTCTTTTTAAAGATTTTTAAGTGGTCTTAAAATTTTGATCAGGAGTGTACACCTATATTTTCAAAATCGTTAGACTCGTTGATTGATATTACTATCTGCAACCTGACTAGAATTTTGTAGTCAGAAACTCTTGGAATCACTCCGTCCACTCGTTAGGAGTATCAGAACTTGACTTCTCGATTTTTCTTTTTCATATGCACTTTTTATTGGTGCAATTTTTTTTATCTCATAAAAATATGTGTGCGTGCTTGTGTGTGTTTTGCGCGTATTTGCGCGTATTTGCTTGCATATATATATATGTTGCTGAATGTATCAATATATCGATATGTATATCACACATACGCACACATACACTTTTATGTGTGTGTGCAGCAATCAACCGATCTAATACAACTATTGATCTATTACATCTGAAACTTCTAGAGTGCTTCTATCAGTAATTTCTCCTGCGCCAACCTAAATGTTCACTGGACTGATATAATCGCTAAAATCGAGGTTCTATCTATCTATCTATCTATCTATCTATCTATCTATCTATCTATCTATCTATCTCATTCTGTTTAAACCTATCTATCTATCTATCTATCTATCTATCTATCTATCTCAGTCTGTTCATATCTATCTATCTATCTATCTATCTATCTATCTATCTATCTCAGTCTGTTTAAATCTATCTATCTATCTATCTCAGTCTGTTTAAATCTATCTATCTATCTATCTATCTATCTATCTATCTATCTATCTATCTATCTATCTATCTATCTATCTATCTCATTCTGTTTAAACCTATCTATCTATCTATCTATCTATCTATCTATCTATCTATCTCAGTCTGTTTAAATCTATCTATCTATCTATCTATCTATCTATCTATCTATCTATCTATCTTGCACTTCCTCATTGTGTAATGACTATCAAGGTTATGTTAGACGGTAACTTGTAAAAGAACATCCGCAAACTATATGTTGTTTGGTTGGTTGTTTTGTTTTATGGCATATTAACCTCGGCGAGTCATTTATTGCCAACTAAATTTTAATTTAAATAAACCCTTTTTCCTTCAACAATTTAATGTTGTTATTTTTATAAAAGTTTTGTGTCTAGTAATACTTTTTATTTTCGAGTATCAATATTCATCGGGATTTGTTTTTAAGGGTAGGGCCCCCAAGCCCTACACTTGTTATTTAACCCATAACTAGAGGGAAGGGACGGTTTAATACCTTTCCCAAGGGTACCAGTGTTTGAGGGAATGCAGGGTATTCAACTGGAATTCGAACTCGGCTCACCGATTTCACTTTCCGAGCCGATATCCACTGCACCACAACGTACATCCGTCACTAAACGCTTACAGCACCTGGAATTCCCAAGCAGCCACTCATCTAAGTACTGACCAGGCTCAACGTTGCTTAACTTCGGTGATCGAGCGAGAACCAGTGTATTCAACGTGATATGGCCGTAAGCAAACTATATGTAATGTTCAGAGTACATTCGACCCTCGTTAGTCACTTTCAAGGTAAGACAGAAAAAGTAAATAAACAACTGTTGAAATATGGAAGTTATTCATAGTTTTGTGGTGCACTTGATATCGACTCGTAACGACAAATCGCAGAGCCGAGTTCGAATTCCAGTTGAATTCCTTGCCTTGGGTAAGGTATTAATTCCCTCCAGTTATGGGTTAAATAATAAGACAGATTGGGTTCTATAGCCTTAATCGGCAACTAGTCTACTGCAGAAAGCAATTGCAACCTACTGCGGGAAAATGTTCTGCCCAATCAGTCATGTCTCTTTCGAGACATGATCGCCTAAGCGTGTATCACGTATGGCACTTAACTAACTTATTCATAGTTTTGAGTTTGAAATAATGCGAACAGGCAAACTGTTATATGCAAAACAAAACAATCGTTAAATTAAATAGCTATAAGAAGAAAATTGCCAGGAAAATATGTGAAATTCACAGAACCAGGCTATAACTGACACTTGACACATCAAATACTCAAAACGAGGTTGAAACAAGTAGTGGTAATAAGAAATGCTTTCGACGAGGCTATAACAGACAGTTTACATGTAAAATTAGTTAAAAGCCATACGTGATACACGCTTGGATGATCATGTCTCGAAATAGATATAACTGACTGGACATTAGTAGGTTACTATTACTTTCTGTGGTAGACTGGTTGCCAACCAAGGCTATAGAACCCAACCTCTTCTGCTATTTAACCTATAAAGGACAAATCAGCGACAAACAGCTGAAATATGAAATATTCAAAACCAAAATGATAACAGGCAGCACATATAAACACTCAGTTCGAGACTACATCAGTGTTATGGGGAAACACCTATTCCTCAGATAATGGACTCGCCCTCCTATATCAATAAGAGTTAACAGGAAGTTAACGGGAGAAGTTCTTGAGAAGTTCTTGGGAAGTTCATAGGAGTTCTTTAGAGTTTTATTGGAGCTCAGTAGAACTACTAAGCAGTTGATATTAGTCGGCAGTTAGTCGAATACTAAGGAGTCAGCTTTCAGTGGAAGATTACCAAGTTTTTAACCTTTTGGATGCGTTAAGTCGATTAGTAACCGACATAGCACGATTATAACCTTCAATGCGAAAACTACTCCACAACAACCAGGCATAAAATATAAATAGTCAGAACGAAGGAATAACGGACAGCAACTATGACAACCCAGAACGAAGCTATGACAGACAGCAAATGTAAATTCTCAGAACAAGTCTATAAGAGACAGCAAATATAAATACCCAGAACTCGGCTATACCAGCCTGCAAATGTAAATCCTCAGAACAAGTCTATAAGAGACAGCAAATATAAATACCCAGAACTCGGCTATACCAGCCTGCAAATGTAAATCCTCAGAACAAGTCTATAAGAGACAGCAAATACAAATACCCAGAACTCGGCTATACCAGCCTGCAAATGTAAATCCTCAGAACAAGTCTATAAGAGACAGCAAATATAAATACCCAGAACTCGGCTATACCAGCCTGCAAATGTAAATCCTCAGAACAAGTCTATAAGAGACAGCAAATATAAATACCCAGAACTCGGCTATACCAGCCTGCAAATGTAAATCCTCAGAACAAGTCTATAAGAGACAGCAAATACAAATACCCAGAACTCGGCTATACCAGCCTGCAAATGTAAATCCTCAGAACAAGTCTATAAGAGACAGCAAATATAAATACCCAGAACTCGGCTATACCAGCCTGCAAATGTAAATCCTCAGAACAAGTCTATAAGAGAGAGCAAATACAAATACCCAGAACTCGGCTATACCAGCCTGCAAATGTAAATCCTCAGAACAAGTCTATAAGAGACAGCAAATATAAATACCCAGAACTCGGCTATACCAGCCTGCAAATGTAAATCCTCAGAACAAGTCTATAAGAGACAGCAAATATAAATACCCAGAACTCGGCTATACCAGCCTGCAAATGTAAATCCTCAGAACAAGTCTATAAGAGACAGCAAATACAAATACCCAGAACTCGGCTATACCAGCCTGCAAATGTAAATCCTCAGAACAAGTCTATAAGAGACAGCAAATACAAATACCCAGAACTCGGCTATACCAGCCTGCAAATGTAAATCCTCAGAACAAGTCTATAAGAGACAGCAAATACAAATACCCAGAACTCGGCTATACCAGCCTGCAAATGTAAATCCTCAGAACAAGTCTATAAGAGACAGCAAATATAAATACCCAGAACTCGGCTATACCAGCCTGCAAATGTAAATCCTCAGAACAAGTCTATAAGAGACAGCAAATATAAATACCCAGAACTCGGCTATACCAGCCTGCAAATGTAAATCCTCAGAACAAGTCTATAAGAGACAGCAAATACAAATACCCAGAACTCGGCTATACCAGCCTGCAAATGTAAATCCTCAGAACAAGTCTATAAGAGACAGCAAATACAAATACCCAGAACTCGGCTATACCAGCCTACAAATGTAAATCCTCAGAACAAGTCTATAAGAGACAGCAAATACAAATACCCAGAACTCGGCTATACCAGCCTGCAAATGTAAATCCTCAGAACAAGTCTATAAGAGACAGCAAATACAAATACCCAGAACTCGGCTATACCAGCCTGCAAATGTAAATCCTCAGAACAAGTCTATAAGAGACAGCAAATACAAATACCCAGAACTCGGCTATACCAGCCTGCAAATGTAAATCCTCAGAACAAGTCTATAAGAGACAGCAAATACAAATACCCAGAACTCGGCTATACCAGCCTGCAAATGTAAATCCTCAGAACAAGTCTATAAGAGACAGCAAATACAAATACCCAGAACTCGGCTATACCAGCCTGCAAATGTAAATCCTCAGAACAAGTCTATAAGAGACAGCAAATACAAATACCCAGAACTCGGCTATACCAGCCTGCAAATGTAAATCCTCAGAACAAGTCTATAAGAGACAGCAAATATAAATACCCAGAGGGAAAATATAAATATTCAAACCGATACTATAACGGTCAGCAAACATAAATACTCAGAACGAGGCTATAAGGGATACCCAATATAAGTACCCAGAGCGAGGCTAAACACACAACAAATATAAATATTTATAACGAGGCTTTAAAGTCCAGCAGATATAAATACCTCAGAGTAAGGCTACAAATATAAATACTTACAAAGAGGCTATAACGGACGGCAAATATAGATACTCAGAACGAGGCTACACCAGATCGCAAATACAATTGCTTATAATAAGGTTATGACAGACAGTGAATATAAATGCTCTGTACTAGGGTATAATAGGCAGAAAATATACTCAGAATATGGCTATAAGAGAGTAAATATAAAAATCCAGAACCACGTTATAACGAACATTGAATACAGATGTTCAAAACAAGGTTATAACTTGAAGCAAATATAAATAATCAGAACGAGGTTATAACAGAGAACACATATAAATAACAAGAACGAGGCTGAAACGATAAGCAAATATAAATACCCAGAACGAGACTTTATCAGACAGCAAATATAAATCGAGAAAATAACGGACATCAAATATAAATACCCAGAAGAAGGCTACAACGTATAATGGTTATCCGTTACAGTGAAGTGTATGTGTGTTGAAACGATTTGCTAGATTTGGCCTTGTTAGTAGATAGCCCACTATAAGAGGGGTATAAAACAAGAAAATCAAATTGTGTATAGAAACAACATCTACAAGTACACAGAACAAATTTATAACAGCTGCAAATCTAAATACTCAGAGCGAGGCGATTACAAACAGAAAATATAACAGACATCAAATATAAATAACCAGAACGAGGCTATAACGGAGATCAAATATAAATACTCAGAATGAGGCTATAATGGGCAGGTAATATAAATAACCAGAACGAGTCTATAACGGAGATCAAATATAAATACTCAGAATGAGGCTATAATGGGCAGGTAATATAAATAACCAGAACGAGGCTATAACGGAGATCAAATATAAATACTCAGAATGAGGCTATAATGGGCAGGTAATATAAATAACCAGAACGAGGCTATAACGGAGATCAAATATAAATACTCAGAATGAGGCTATAACGAACATCGGATTTAAATGCTCAAAACGAAGCTAATACGAACAGCAAATGAAAATAGTTGAAACGAGACTATAACGGGCTGCATCCATAAGTAAATCTAGAGCGAAGTTATAACGAGCAGGAAATATATAGACCGAGGCTATAACGAACAAGGCTATAACAGACAACGCATATATTACATTCATTGAATTAAACTATGACAGTAGTGTTATCAACACTCAGACACAGTATTTACAGACGTTGAATATATCAGAACCAGGCTATAAAAACTGTGAACGTATTAAACAGTTAAGAATGAGCCTGTAACGGTGAGATTATCAAGTAGATAAACGGGTAGAAACTGATCCGAATAGTTTGTCAATTAAAGACGCTCTCATCGTTTCAAATATGAAGAAGAAAGTTCCAATTGGGAGACCTTTTTCTTTTTCTTCCCAGAATGGCCGTTTTGTAGAACAGTCTCGCGTGTGTATTTCAATCTTGACCAGATCAAGTCAAAGATTAATCTCCGTTTAACCTCTTCTATCTTCAAAATCTCCCCTTCTTATCTCCTCTTCCACAAATCTTACACAGGTCACTCAGAACGAGGCTATAACGGAGATCAAATATAAATACCCAGAACGAGGCTATAACGGAGATCAAATATAAATACCCAGAACGAGGCTATAACGGAGATCAAATATAAATACCCAGAACGAGGCTATAACGGAGATCAAATATAAATACCCAGAACGAGGCTATAACGGAGATCAAATATAAATACCCAGAACGAGGCTATAACGGAGATCAAATATAAATACCCAGAACGAGGCTATAACGGAGATCAAATATAAATAGCCAGAACGAGGCTATAACGGAGATCAAATATAAATACCCAGAACGAGGCTATAACGGAGATCAAATATAAATACCCAGAACGAGGCTGATTACAATCTCGAGTGTAACACTTTGTGTTGTGTTAAAAAAAATGTATCTTTGTTGTAATTATCCCAAAGCTTCAGCCGGTCTTCTTCTGGTCTTTCAACCGGTCTTTTTTTGGTCTTCTTTATCCACACAGGATGTGCGTTAAGGCGCAGTGGATATCGGCTCGGAACGAGAAATCGGGGAACCGAGTTCGAATTCCAGTTGAATTCATTGCATTCACTTACGCGCAAATACCCTTGGGAACGGTATTAATCCGTCTCTTCCCTCCAGTTATGGGTTAAATAATAGGACAGATTGGATTCTATAGCCTTGGTCGGCAACTAGTCTACCGCAAAAAGCAATGGCAACCTATTGCGGGATAATCTTCTGCCCAGTCAGTCATGTCTCTTTCGAGACATGATCGCCCAAGCGTGTATCGCGCATGGCACTTAACTGACTGACTATCCACACAAGTAACCGTAAGATAATTTTAAACTGAATGTTTTATTTAATGTACGGGTGGGAGGTTATTCTCATTTCGTCGTCCATGTATAGGGATATCTCATTCTTTTACTGCTTAGTTCTTGCTCGGTTTGAATGTAAACTTATACTTGTAGTGAGTAAAACAAATTCTAGATTTTAAATTCAAATCGGACTCATTGTTAGAAATAAATTAATTTTCTCGAATTTACAAACTTTGCTTAACACACACAAAAACTCGCGAAATTTCACACCTCGGTGCGAAATGTTTGTCGTCCAATGAAAAGGCCAGAATCACATCCGGGAGCAAATTCCCAAACAAAATAAAAGACGAGTAAGCTCGACCGTCACACCAGAGAGTTAAGATGAGGGTAATTAACACGTACCTTGACAAACGTCAAGCGATCGTTATTATAACTGTTTCTATCTTTCTATCTCACATCACACCTCCTTCTTCTTCATTGTTCACCCGTTTACTTATAACCGCGCGGAACTCGTTAAGACTGAGCGAATACTTTAAAGCACTCCTACCCAACAAACGCTTATACATATTTACATATGTTGTATATCGACAAACAACAAACACGCATATATATAAAAATATAAGTTATATTTTTATTAATGACGATGAACCGTGTAGCATAGGGGACAGAGAATTGAGAGAGCGCGCCTCTAATGGGTTGACGGGAGTGTCGTCGTATCTGTTGTGTCTCTCTTCACCGGCCGATCTCTGTCGCTCCTCTCTACTGCTACTCTACTACTCTGCTACTGGCGAATCCGTGCGCCGAGGTCTTTTTATAATCTCCAGAACCGGGACTTTTTCTTCCGGTTTTGCCTCGCCCACGCACGCCCACGTAATTCTCAGAGACACCTGTTCTGTTTGCCTCTGTAGCCATTTCCGCTACTGCCGGAAATAAGGTCAAACAAACATCCGTTCCTTTCAACGACCGGAAACACCCTCGCTTGCATCAGCCTTCCTCGGGTGGGGCCAGATTGTTATATTACACATACACACATACGTTCCTGCCTACGTACACATAAACTCTCTCTAGCTAGGACTACTACGAACTCTACCGTTAACTTCTTAATAATGTTTCTAATTGAACATTAACTTCTACAAATTCATATTATTCTTTTCTATCAATAAATTTCTATTTAAACATGCAAAAGGTATACTTTTATTCTTCCACAAATCCGCACATTCCAAACCTCCAACCTTCTGCTCTAACCTTCTGATGATCCTGGAGTTCGGTTATGTATGACACAAGGCCAATTTAATAAACATCAACCATCTCCCTATAGCTTCATACTAGAAATTGAACTCAGCTCATACGGCACGAAGCAATGCTTTAATCCACGGGGTTTTTGCCCCAAATAGACATTGTTCCCAACGGATATTTTCGAAGCTGAAAATGAACAATTCTTAGAGAATTAAAGCATTTTTTCTTACGCTGGAATATTTCAAGCTTTGTTGCTTTCAGTTCAGTGAGTCTGAGAGAAGCTTTTCTGCCTTTTATCGGCACCACTGATACTAACCACGAAGAGAATGACATTGAGCCTTCTTTTCGCGTTAACTTTTACTTTTGAAATGAAGTAGAAAGATTATATTGAATCAATATAATCAGCTGTTCGGAAATTTGGTTCACTGTGTTATGCTAGACAATTTGTTTTTCTCTCCAGAAACAATCTGACATATTTATAAGTCTACCATTCGTCCATGTTTCGAATATTGCTGACACATCTGGTACAGTGCTGTTCCTATGTATTTAGAGATTATTGATGGCATACAAATAAGAATCTGTAATGTTATTCATCCTCACCTGGCATCTTGGCTTCAATCATTTCCCCACCATTGTTATGCAGATTCCCTCTGCATTTTTTATAAATACTTTCATGATAATTGTTTTGATGAACTCTTCTCTATCAATCAACTTCCCACTCTCTTTATCTCTTTCTACGCATACACATACACACATTGCATTTTTGCTTAATTCTGGTAAAACTTTAATGGCCTTCTTAACTCAAAGAGGATGAATAAATAAATAAAAAAAGAAGTAGCAATTTGAAGTGACGCTGCAGCGATGGCAAAGAAACACGAGAAATATTTTCACTTTTAAGAAAAACAGTAAATTCTGTCAGTTTTTTTAGAATTCTTCGCGAACAAAAAGGTTCCCCCATCTTAATACAAAGGTTGATCAAACCCCCATTAAATAACAATTATTACACTTTTTTTTTTTTTAAATAAAAAGACGAAATTTTATGGAATAAGGAAAAAAATTAAACGCAAGAAAAAAAAACAAACTATCAGTGAACCGTTAATGTCCATCATGTTGGAATAAAAATCAGTGGAACGACAAAAAAATTGTAAGCAGACGATAAATGTCGAAAAGCGAAAAACTGAGCTACCAAGCCCGGATCTTTCTCTGTATTTTGGGGGTAACGCTAAAGAGAAGATTTTAAGATAAGATTCCTATTTTATAACTATATTGAGTTATACCTTTGGGGTTTTACACAATAAATGTTGCCCAAGAAACCAAAAACAGCCTCATGATAAACCTCGTAATAAACCAAGTAAGGACCCAGAGTTTCACACATAGATACATAGTACATAAATGAATGACAATAAGCTGGGGGTGGGGGGAACAAAAAAACTTCTTAGCAATGCGTTTCATTCCGAGAAGAAACATCTTTAAAAAACTGTTTTGTAAATGGAATCAGTCTCACTCTCTCTCTCTCTCTCTCTCTCTCACACACACACACACACACACACACACACACACACACACACACACACACACACACACACGCACACACACACACACACACACACGTGTGTGCATATTATAGTATTTTTGGGAAGCAACTTTTTAAAAATATCTTTCATTGAATACACCCGACAAGGGAGATTTAATTAATTTATAAGCAGACGATAAACGTCGAAAATTAGGATTCTCTCTATTATATTAAATACCAACATATATATATATATATAAACAAATGCTTGGAGTTACAAAATTTATACAAAACTTTAAAAACAAGGAATTTATTTATAGTCTCTCGAGCTTTTTCGACCAACATCTCATCAGGGGAAAATCGTTGGAATCACAATATATATACTTATAACGAGGGGAGGAGAAATGACGTGTAAATAATAATTATTTACACACGATTTCTCTTCCCCTCGTTACAAATATATATATATATTTATTTTAACGTTCCCCCTATTTTTGCTTTTCATTTTCGTTGCTGTTTTTCGTTTGATTTGTGATTCCATCGATTTTCTCCTGATGAGATGTTGGTCGAAAAAGCTCTAGCGACTATAAATAAATTCCTTGTATATATATATATATATATATATATATATATATATATATATATATATATATATATATATATATATAATAAAAATAATGAAATGGGAAATAATAAAAAAATGTACTGATTACAATAAAGGCAGTAAATTCTGTAATTTATGTGGCGAGGAAAAACTAGCGATAGCCTTATTCGAACCCGCCCATAATCTGATTAATGCTAAGACTGAAATTTTAAACAAATGTAAGTTTCATAAATATAAATTCATTGTTTAGTGTGAGAGCGTAGTGTTGAATTTTTTTTTTTTTTAATCTATGTGTTTAATAAAATTTTTTTCCTAATTTAGTATGTTTTGCTTTTTTTTGTTCTAACCCCCCTTTTTATGTTGGTATGGTTCCCCCCTATCTTAGTGTATATCTATTTATTTGGTTTTATCTTTAGTGTTTCAGCCTTTGCCCTGACGATCCGTAGTGTGAAACCGCGGTAGGTTTTGGCTCACTTTAGATTTTTGTGTATATATATATATATATATATATATATATATATATATATATATATACAGAGAGAGAGAGAGAGAGAGAGAGATAGAGATAGAGATAGAGATAGTGATAGAGAGAGAGAGAGAGAGAGAGAGAGAGAGAGAGAGAGAGAATAGCGAAGCAGAGTCGGCTCAGTTCATTCTCTTTACTAACAGTTGTTAAACTCTTTTACCGGTTATGAAATCTCTTACTGCGTGTTTCGTCTTTAATTCTTCTTTATTATTTTATTTATTTGCCATAATTATGTTGTCGGGTAGTGAAGTATATATATATATATATATATATATATATATATATATATATATATATATATGCCCTTTATTATAATAAAGACCGTCATCTGTCTTCTTGAATATGGTAAAAATTAAGCCATTTTGTTTTTTATTTATTTTTATCCTTTTTTATTTTGCCCGTTTTTGTATATTTTCTAACTTTCATGTCTAATTTGAAGGATTTTTTCCTAGCAGAAATCTATTTGACTAGACTTAACAAATTAAAACTCAGCATATCACTAACCTCTTTTTTTTCTTTTCAATTGGAGTAGCTAGACTAAACTATCGCCCGGTTCACACTCCACCCACATCTATTGAACATGTGAAGAGGCTCATCCCTTGATCCTTGTTTAGGATGTGGTTTCCGGCTTTCTCTTTTCAAATCTTTTCACTCTTTTCTTTTTTTTCAATTGGAGTAGATAGACTCAGCTATCGCCCGGTTCACACTCCACCCACGTCTATTGAACTGGTGAAGAGGCTCTTCCCTTGTTCCTTGTTTAGGATGTGGTTTCCGGTTTTCTCTTTTCCAATCTTTTTCACTCCTACGTAGCCCCCTGCGCTTCAGTGGCGTTACCGCCTTGCTCGGGGTGATATGATTATATATATATATATATATATATATATATATATATATATATATATAAACTTCAATAATATTGATATTGTTCGTCGAAAAATGATATTAGATAACAATTCAGTACTCTTTTCTTTGTTTCTATTGCTTCAAATATCTTCTTCATCTGTAAGAAGATTGTTCACCATTCATTGCCATATAGGGGGACTGATATTACATAACAATTCAGAACTCTTTTCTTGTTTCCGCGTACTTTGCTTAATGTTTGGAAGGCATCTTTTTTTGGATTTGGGTGTCGCACTTTCCGTCTCCGCTTAAAACCTTTCCTATACTCGTGAAACATCATAAAAAAAACTTTTTTGTAATTGTGTAGTATTCCTAGCTGCGCAGATGGTGAGAGAGAATAGATGGATTGATGCCTTTCCTAGTGGCAATAGTGTGAAAGTGAACGCAATAGGCATTTGAACTTACCACGTCGATATCGCTTATATTACTTGCAAATTCAATTTCCGAGCTCACATTCTGTTACATTTACTTCGCATTAATAGCTTTGCGAAGGGAAGTAATTGATCTTTCCCCACCATCCACTTGTTTTAGAGCGGAGCATGGTGAGCTTTTGAGCCATTTTAGCAGAATTTTTTCCTCTCTTACGAGTAAAAGTGAAAGTTGAATTCGCTAATTTTACGTATGCACAAGAAAAGATATAAGTCCATCTTTTATTTTCCTCAGTTATGGGTTAAATAGTAGAACAGTCTGGTTTCTAAAGCCTTGGCAACTAGTCTAAACCTCAGAAAAAACGGCAAATTACTGCGGGGAAATCTGCCGAGTCAGTCATGAATTGAAAGAAACAAAACGCCTAAACGTGTATCACTTATGACACTTGACTGAGTTTATCTGTTCTCCCCACAGATATGGGTTGAATAACAAGACAAACTAGGTTCTATAGCCTTGGTTTGCGACCAGTCTATAGCAGAAGGAAATGGCAGCCTATTGCGGACAAATCTTCTCTCGAGTCATGAATGGAGTGAACCATCGTCGCATAACCCTGTATCATGTATGGCACACGATTGACTGACTGAACAGGTCTAAATTCAAAATCGTTGAAAAGTCAATAATAAACCACTCCAATATTTCCAGCGATGTCATGGCAATTGACAAATGCGAATTAAAACGGAAGAAGGAGAGGGCCATTACCACCAACGTCATGGCATTTATTGAAAGAAAAGAAAAGAAAAGAAATTAAATAATTCAATCTAAAATTGGGCTGTTTTTTGCACACGTCAAGGTTTTGATTCTAATTGATTTTTAGCAGCATATGATTATGAAAAATGCCAAACATTTAAATAGAGCTTCGCTAATTATATATCAGGTAGCCTATTTCAAAGAACTCTTCGAATTGGAGGATCTGCGGCGGTACGGATGCCCGTAGGGTAAAAATCCAGATTTTCATAATTAGATACATGAATATTCCTTCATTTGTTCATAAGAGCGCAGATAAATCGAAAATAATATTTCGAGAGAATTTTCTGCCTTTGGCTGTGTGTTAAACGATAGTCTTATAGTATAACACGAAACTAATTCATCTGGTTGAATGAATGGCTAAGTTTGGCACAAGACAAATACAGTTTAGGATAAGCGAATTTATTATAATACTGACTAGCATCATAACCCGGCGTTGCCCGTGCACCTCAGAATATTTTTAATTAGGTGTTGCGATTTCCGAGCGATCTCCGAGCGATTTCCGAGCGATTTCCGAGCGATTGTAGTCGCCGCCTCACTTTAAAACTCAGTTATATAAAAAAAATAATTACATAAAAATTGTTCTTTAAAAATTGTTCAAACATTCCATTAAAAAAATCTATTTTCTTTTGTTTTGCGTAAACGTAATTTGATGTTTTGTGTGACATTGTACACAACATTGCGTTTGTTTTTGTTTCAAAATTACGGAGGAAAAATATTTACATTTTTTGTTGACTAAATGAATTTAACATAAAAATAAAAATTATTTTGTTTTACTGAAATTAGAAACTATTCACGATCTCAGTTCAGAAACTTTCAAAGAATATTTAAAAATTTAAAAATTTAAAAATTTAAAAATTCAAAAATTTAAAAATTCAAAAATTTAAAAATTTAATTTTAGAGGAAACAATTAATACTACACGAATTACAGACACTTCTTTAACTTTTCTTTTTACATATTTTGTTTTTGTTTGAAAAAACCCTTTTTTTAAAAAAATATTTCTTTTGTTTCAAAATTACAGGGAAAAATATTCACATGTTCTTGTTGACCAAATTAATTTTTAAAACGTCGGAATAAAAATAAAATATAAAGCCTAATTTTTTTTAATAAAAAATGTTTTAGTCGCGTTTGACACGTGTTATTTGATTTCTGTGACGTAAATCAGCAACCATCTTAGATCTTAGATGTTTTACGGAGCAAATGTAAACAATCGGCTTCATTGGCTAAAAAGTGCGAAAGGGAAAATTGCTGAACTTAAACTCAAAAAGTATATGTCGACCTGGCTTCCCTGTAGATATGCGTCCCTAAAAAGTTTGAATGGCATAGCTTAAAAAAATTAGGCGTGCATAGGTTACAGTCACACATAGACTCACAGATTGCCTATATATATATATATATATATATATATATATATATATATATATATATTACTAGTATCATAGCCCGGCGTTGCCCGTG
This sequence comes from Ascarosepion bandense, assembly GCA_037127315.1. NCBI lineage: Eukaryota > Metazoa > Mollusca > Cephalopoda > Sepiida > Sepiidae > Ascarosepion > Ascarosepion bandense. The sequence continues at coordinate 4,176,280 of JBBBDQ010001089.1, forward strand.
CAACTCAGAACATTTTAGTAGTAGAAGATGTCTACTTTTTATTTTAAATATTTTGTTTTCGTTTGAAACCCCCCTCCCCCCTTTTTTTTTAAAAAAATATTTCTTTTGTTTCAAAATTACGGGGAAAAATATTCAAATTTATTTTTACCAAATGAATGTTTAAAACGTCGGAGTAAAAATTAAATATAAAGGCTTATTATTATTTTTTTTAATAAAAAATATTTTAGTCGCGTTTGACACGTGTGATTTGATTTCTGTGACGTAATCTAGCAACCATCTTAGATCTTAGACTCAAAAAGTATGTGTTGACCTGGCTTCCCTGTAGATAGCTAGTTAAGTGCCATACGTGATACACGCTTGGGCGATCATATCTCGAAAGAGACATGACTGACTGGGCAGAAGATTATCCCGCAGTAGGTTGTAATTGCTTTCTGTGGTAGACTGGTTGCCTGCCAAGGCTATAGAACCCAATCTGTCTTATTATTTAACCCATAACTAGAGGGAAGAGACGGATTAATACCTTTCCCAAGGGTATTTGTGCGTAAGTGAAAGCAGTTAATTCAACTGGAATTTGAACTCGGCTCCCCGATTTCTCGTTCCGAGCCGATATCCACTGTACCACAACACACATCCGTTATTAATAGTAATAATAACTAAAACGATTTCCTATTTTAATATTCTGATGAATCTCAATTCTTAAGTTAATGACAGCTTCTATGACAATAAAATATCCGTAGAAATTCCCATGTCGCATCGTGAAATATTTGAGCTTAACAACTTTAACAAAATATTGCAACAACAATTATAAATAGGATTTCTTGTTGTTATTTTAAGAAGAGGGTACAAATGAAAAGATCTGAAATTGACAACTTTTTACCTTTTACTCAAACAGCCGTTAAACCCTTCTATCTTCCTTTCTTTCTTTTATTTTCTCGCTGAAACCAAATAACATTTGAGACATATCTTTTGTCTTCTTCCACGATCAAATAAATTAAGAAAAATCCTTCAATAACGATAACTCCTAATTTCCTATTTGAAATTTTCGATGAATCTTAACTCTTCAATTAAGGACTCAATAAGCTCATGATGAGTTCAACGACAATAAAATATCCATAGAAATTCCCCTATTGCATTTTTAAATATTTGAGCTTAACACTTTTAACAAAATATTGCAATATCACACATAAATATGAATGCTGGTCGTTATTTTAAGAAGTATTGGGAAAAAAACCTGATAACTTCTTTCATTTCACTGAAACAGACTTTTTTCTCTATCTTTCTTTCACTGAAAGCAAGTAGAGTATCTGATATGTCTTTCCCGTCTCTCCACGGAAAAGAAACGATTAAATAATCCATTATTTGTAAGTTATTGGTAGATAGGCTTTAAAGTACGAAAGTGCTAACTAATGATCTAAGGAAAGAACAATAATAATAATAATAATAATAATAATAATAATAATAATAATAATAGATTAAGAGATATACAAAAAATTGTCTTATTAAGTACAGCCCACACACTAAGGAAAACTTTATCTATGTAATGCTGGGGATGTTAGGGAAGATAGAAAAACATGAAATGGAGCCATAACAACACGCCACTACCTGCCTTAGGTCTCCCCGCAGACTTGGTTGGTAGTGAGACCAAAGCATAAATCGAAATATGATGAAAAATGACATAATAATAACAATATGGTTTAAGCATCTTGAAATTGAATGTAAATGACATCTGACGAATGGATTCTAAAATAAAAAAGTTTGTTTCTAAACATAAGATGCAACATCCAGATGCTCACGTAGATCGTCTATAAATACCCTGTAAAGAAGGATTAAGAGGTCTTATTCAGCTAGAATTGTAGTATAAGACAACAACTATTGGCTTACTAACATACATGGAAACAACATAGGACTGGATGATGCAATTAGTTAAACAACATGAAAACAGAAAGAAAAAATATTCACTAATAAAAGGAGACAATAAATATAAACAAGACTTACATTTAGTAGATTCTGTAGAAAACAAAAACAGAAGCCAAGAACCAACTATTGCGGCAAGAAATATGAAAAAGAAATTCAAGGGTAAAGCTCTTGAACAGATGAAACAACGCTGGCAAGACAAATCTCTGCATAGCCAATGTCCAGAACGTGCTAATGAATCCAATGTTAAAGTTAATATTCATCGATGGTTACGTGCATCTGGATTAAAGTCTGAAACTGAAGGCTAGAAACTTTCAGGCAAATATTATACATAATAATGTAGATCCCAAGTACAGGTTCTGTGACAAATATCAAGAAACAATAGACCATCTAATCTCAGGATGTTCTGTACTTGCCCCAAATGAATATAAAAATCGCCACGATAGAGTGGGGCAATATTTACAGTGGACAATGTGCAAACACTTTGGAAAATAACAAAACAAATACTGGTATGAACATCACCAAGTACCGGTTACAGAAATAGAATATGTCACTATTCTATGAGATTACATCATATACATAGACAGGAAAATGAAAGCAAATAGGCCGGACATTATTGTTAAAAATCAAAAAGAAAAAAACTTGGCTATTAATTGATATGGCTTGTCCAGTGGATTGTAACATAGCAACCAAGGAATTCGAAAAACTATCAAAATATATAGACCTGGAAATTGAAATAGAACAAATATGGAAATTGAAAAGAAAAATAGTACCAATAATAGTAGGTGCACTTGGAATGATAAAAAATGGAACAAAACAACACATTGAAAGAATCCCTGGAAACCCCAGCTTAAGAGATATACAAAAAATTGTCTTGTTAAGTACAGCCCACACACTAAGGAGAACTTTGTCTATGTAACGCTAGGGATGATAGGGGAGATAGAAAAAAACATGAAATGGAGCCATAACGACACACTACGACCTGCCTTAGGTCTTCCCGCAGACTTGGTAGATAATGTGACCATAGCAGAAATCGAATTATGATGAAAATGGCATCATCATAAAAATAATTAGAGAATAAAAGAAAAATGTTTTGAACGATTGATTATTGAACAGCTTTTTTGCATTAGATGACGATGTCATTAAACAGTGGGTTTAATGAGGCATTCTTTCTCCTGCATTTGAAAAATGTTTTTAATTAACAAAGAGACGAGAATAAGCACGAGATTTGAATGGAAAAACAGAAAAGAAACCGCAGATAGATAGATAGATAGATAGATACATACATACATACATACATACATACATACATACATACATACATACATACATACATTACAAAGTTATACTTGAATTTATGAAATTGGTATTAACCAGCATATTATATTTAAATTTATTTGTTTGAATATCATTTTAAACGGCTATTCGTAGTTGAATGGACAGTCTGAGTTTTCTATAATTAAACAGTACATTTTATAGAAAAAACAGGCTATCCACCCAAATACGAGTACCCATTAAAAATTAATTCATTTCATCTCTAAAACTATAAACACATATAAGACTACTGACACAAAAAACGCCTACCTGACAAATACGGCATTATTTCAGTGCTGAATTTGTAATCATATATTTAGTTTTAGACATCAAAACAGACAATGAACCAGGCAACGTCATAATTTTGTCATATTCACTATTCGTATTTATATAACTGAGAAACAACAACAACAACAACAAAAAAAAAAACGAACAATATCTTAATAGTTAAATTACTTAGCAGAACCTATCCTCATCTGCGAGAAAAATAAAATAAACTTGCCTGCTGTTGAGTTCCAACCCATATCGGCATCCGCGGAAATGGGAAAGCTGACATGGTAGCAAAGGAATCCCTAAAAATGAACATTTTAAATATGAAAATTCCCTATACAGACTTCAAAGCAACTATAGACTCATACATTCTAAACAATTGGCAGGAGTTATAGAATCACCACCCAGGCAACAGACTTTACAAAATTAGACCGATTCTTGGAGAATGGCGTCATGGTCTCAGACTTTCTCGGAAAGAAGAAACCACCCTATAAAGAATCAGAATAGAACACTTTGTATAACACTCACTCATTTCTGCTAAAATATGAAGATCCTCCTGAATACACATTATGTCAGGAAGCATATGCCGTCAAACATATTCTAACCGATTGTAGTGACCTTGCATATATATGCTACAGACAATGTTTTTTTATTAAGACCTACGGTAAGAACCGCATTCTGCATTGCGATTCATTATATCTCAGTCAGTCAGTTAAGTCCCATGCTTGATACACATTTGGGCGATCATGTCTTGAAAGAGACTGGGCAGAAGGTTTTCTCGCATTAGGTTGCCATTACTTCTGAGGTAGACTGGTTGCTAACTAAGGCTATATAACCTAATCTGTCCGTAGCTGGGGGGAAGAGGCGGATTAATTCTTCTCCCAATAGCATTTGCGTGTAATACAACGAATTCAACTCCGAATTCTCCGAATCGATATTCACTGCACTCCACTCCACATCTAGGTATGATAGATAAAAGACAAACTCCGTTCCTGAGGTTCATTTTTTTAGCATCTACAATTTATCGGTATATTTCTTATCATCTGCACATATTGGAATTGCATGTATCTATTTGTATTATCTATTTGTATGAATAGAAAATTATTACTTTTGAAAAAATAAATTTAAAGGAAATTCCATCACGAAAGTAAAGTAAGTAACACCGGTTGACATGTTTTTACTCAAATGTTGTTGAGCATTTAGCACATATTTCTGGCCAATTTCTTCACGCTGATTCTGAAAATCCCATCAGGATTACTCCGTACTGATGATGCCTTTTTTTGCCAAAAATAGGCTAAAACGTTTAATTTCACTGTGACGTGCCAGGACCGAATTGTGGTGCAGTGGATATCGGCTCGGATTCATTGCCTTCACTTACGCGCAAATACCCTTGGGAAAGGTATTAATCCGTCTCTTCTTTCCAGTTATGGGTTAAATAATAGGACAGATTGGGTTCTATAGCCTTGGTCGGCAACCAGTCTACCGCAGAAAGCAATGGCAACCTACTGCGGGATAATCTTCTGCCCAGTCAGTCATGTCTCTTTCAAGACATGATCGCCCAAGCGTGTATCGCGCATGGCACTTAACTGACTGACTGAACTTATAGAAGGTTGGTTGTTTTGTTTCTTATGGTATATCAATCTCGGCGGGTCAGTTATTGCCAACTAAATTTTATTTATTGCTGGCAGTAACTTTTTCTTTCAACAATTTATTGTTGTTTTTATATAAGTTTTGTGTCTAGTAATACTTTTTTCTTTTCAAGTATCAAGATTCATCGGGATTTGTTTTTAAGGGCAGGGTCCCCAAGCCCTACCCTGGTCATTTAACCCATAACGGGAGGGAAGTGACGGATTAATACCTTTCCCAAGGGTACCAGTGCTTAAGTGAATGCAGGGTATTCAACTGGAATTTGAACTCGGCTCACCGATTTCTCTTTCCGAGCCGATATCCACTGCACCACAACGCACCTCAGTCACTAAACGCTTACAGCACCTGGTATTCCCAAGCAGTCACCCATCTAAGTACTGACCAGGCTCAACGTTGCTTAACTTCGGCGATCGAGCTAAACCAGTGTTCTCAACGTGATAAGCCGTAAGCCCACTTATAGAAGGTGATAAGCCGTAAGCCCACTTATAGAAGGAAAAGCATCCTAATAACCTCCTAAGTGTAATATCAGTAGATTCAGTCTCTATTTTCTGACCTAGAAATTCTTCATTTTCTGTGGATTTATTACCTGATGCCAAGAATCCCAATTTTCTGAACTTGGTGTTTTGTGATTTTGGTATAGAATGAATAAACTTCCTATTTTCTAACAATTTGATTAAGAATTCCAGGGTAGATAATACAGAGCAATGTATTTCATAAGAATGCGTAATATATTAATCCTTATTAAAAACCTAAGACAAAATATAACTTAATCAAACATATACGTCAACAATTTAAGAAAGAAATGTGAATAAAACAAAGATACAAAGTTTGAGCTTTTAAGAACCCATTACACGCAACGTTTTTCATTTTTATTCACTCAAAGGTAAAGTAAATATTTTAAAAATTGTTACTTAATTATATACATATATTTTCATAAGCAGCAGATTCCAATTAAGAACATAAGAAGACAATTCTACACGGATATCAGGTGCAGTATTAAGCCTGTTTCTGTTCTTCATGTTAAATTAAGTTAATGTGGAAAATTCCAGTTTACTCAAAGAGTTGTAGAAGGCGAT
>JBBBDQ010001089.1:4187500-4215000 GCA_037127315.1 Ascarosepion bandense
CTCAATCTAACATGTTTCACTTTTATTAAAGCTTCTTCAGAGACCGAGAGAAAAATGAAAAAATAACAAATGAGTTGAATATATGGATCGGAATCCGACAAGATGATAGAATAAAGAAAAAGAACAAAATAGGAAACGTATCTCAATCTAACATGTTTCATTTTTATTAAAGCTTCTTCAGAGACCGAGAGAAAAATGAAAAAATAACAAATGAGTTGAATATATGGATCGGAATCCGACAAGATGATAGAATAAAGAAAAAGAACAAAATAGGAAACGTATCTCAATCTAACATGTTTCACTTTTATTAAAGCTTCTTCAGAGATCTGGTTAAAGTTGAAAAATGAAACTGTTTATCAAGACACAATATACTGGTATGTGGTTTGGGGTTGATTCTTATTGGTCAGATATGTGTCACGTGTATTAAAGCAATAGATTATTTTTAAATGTATCTATGTGGTATGGATGTGCATTTGTGTTGCAGTGGATATCGGCTCGGAACGGGAAATCGGAGAGCCGAGTTCAAATTCCAGTTGAATATGTTGCATTCACTTACACACAAATACCTTTTATAAAAGGGTATTTGCTTGTAAGCAAATGCCTTTTATAAAAGGGTATTTACTCTTCCTTCCAGCTATGGCTAAATAACAGAACAAATTGGTTCCATAGCCTTGGTTAACAATCGGTCTACTGTAGAAAGTAATAACAGTTTACTTCGGAAAAATATTCTCTTTCGAGACATGATCACCCAAGTGTCTATCACGTAAAACGCTTAAAAGAATGACTGATATGGTAAATATTTGTAAATGTAGGAACGCTTGTCTGTTCGCATCTATGTAATAACTAGCAGTATAGCCCGGCGTTGCTCGGGTGAATGAAAGCTTTAAAACTAATCCATGGTTCTGGAGCTCAGACTGTTTGGACGTTGGCACGAAAGACTAAAAAGCAATAGTTGTCTGCAGTTAAAGCGAAACCGCAGACTGAAAGAAAAATGAATGGATAGAAGTCAAATTTTGATTTCCTCGTATCGATATCAAATAAGTTTTTCGTCATAAACTGAATTTTGAAGGCTAAATAAGTCTTCTGAGTAAATGGTATCATGGCTGAGACTAAGAACTACAATTATACCTACTTAGAGCCAAACCCGAAGCAAAAACTAAAATAAAAGGGCTGAAAAAATACAGACATACAGGCAGATAGACATATACGCACACAAACATCTTGCTTTTATTCTCGATTTTCTGCACTATTGTAAGAACTGTAACCTTGAAACTTCTGAATATCGTTTCTTATGTCCTTGTCTATGAGTGTATCAAATTTGATTAAAATCGGACCACTCCTTCTATAACCCGATTTTTTCGATTATCGATTTTCGATATTTATCGGGGGTACCTCGACATAAAACTTAGCTAAGAACACTTGCAGACGCTTATAGTACAACTGTGTAAATTTTCAAGGAAATCGGTTCAACCGTTTCGGAGTCTATAGGTAACGGACACACACACAGACACATACACACAAAGTTCCATTTATAAATAATTTTAGACACACCTGTCAAATATATTAAAACTATGGTAAATTTTTTTTAGACATATGGGTGAGAAATCTTGGATGGTAGAGCGTATGTATATGTGCGTTTGTTTGTTGGCAACGTTAGTGCATATGTGTGTGTGATGAAAGGCAGTACTAGACTGGCGTCGAGATCTCATCAATTTACAGTTGAGCTGTTTAATTGCCACTGTAAATTCTATGATGTGCGTTGTGGTGCAGTGGATATCGGTTCGGAACGAGAAATCAGGGTGCCGAGTTCAAATTCCAGTTGAATCCATTGTATCCACTTACGCACAAATACCCTTGGGAAAGGTATTAATCCGTCTCCTCACTCCAGGTTTGGGTTAAATAACAGGACAGATTGGGTTCTATATCCATGGTCGGCATCCAGTCTACCGCAGAAAGCAATGGCAACCTACTGCGGGATAATCTTCTGCCCAGTCAGTCATGTCTCGAAAAAGACATGATCGCCCAAACGTGTTTCACGTATGGCACTTAACTGAATGACTGTAGAAGAACAGACGAATGTTGTCTTTAAATAAGCGTTAAGTCGGTGTCGTCTTCTTTCAATCAATTTCTTGGTTTTTTATTAATAATTAATTAGAAACATCTAATTTTCTACCACCAATTTCAAAGCGCCCCTTGTTTTTGTGATCAATTTTATCTTACTAAACGATCCCCCCGCCCAAAAAAATTATCTTACCTATCTACAAGTCTACCATACGTCTATGTTTAATTATTGCTAACATATATGGTCTGGTACCTCTGCTATTCTCCTTGAGCTCCTTTAGAAAATCCAAAGAAGAATCAGCAATATCATTGGTCCTGATCTGGCGACTCGGTTTCAGTCACTTTCCCACCGCTGTAAGGTAGCTTCTCCGCGTATTTTCTGTAAAACCTTTTATGGTAATTTTTCGGATTAGATCTTCGCTATTCTACCTAAACTTTTATAAAAAAATTTAAACGCATTACTACACTGGCGTCGAGAAATCATCAATTTACAACTGAGCTGTTTAATTTCCACCGTAAATTCTATGATAAATGTTTCTCGCACTTCTCTCTAACTGCAAAAATTTAAATGCAATTTCAGTCGTTATCTACTGACCTTAGTCTTTCCTCCTCCCGCTGATCATTACTGATTCTGTGATGAAATATTTGTAGACGTTTCCGTTTAAATCGTGGTGAAAAATGTATATAATCTATGCAGATGTCATCTTCTCCTTCACGGTCAACGGAAGAAAAAACTAATTTGAATGTAATAAGTTTTGCTTTTGGAATCTTTCATTGAATTTGTATGTATTATATTACTAATTTTTATGTATTATTTGGAACATTATATATGTTTTTATTATTCACAAAGTCACCATGTTTACATATAATTTACAGATAATGGGTTTTTGTGAGGACATGATATGTTGGAATCATTAAAATGTCATTGGCGGTCATGATTAATGGTGATATTTTGGTATAATGCATGAGCAATATATTAAATTGTGTCGAGAAATGAAATTCTAATGAGTATTGTGTATCAAAAATTTGTACATTACTATGTGAATTTGATATTATACACAGTAACACTGTTAGTTGAATGTACATTCAATGATGTGATATAATGTCAGTTAATATTTTGCTTCGGCTATTTTAAAGTATTTCTAATAATTGCAATTTTATGAGTGGATGATTTTCATTGTGCTGCCAGCACTTTGGTGATATTGCAGTCGTTTTCACATGTAATTATTATATTATTTTTTTACAATGAGGTCCATCCTGTACAAGGCATGTTTCAGAGTGTTACAGTGTTATATATAATACACACACTCATATGTTTGTTTATATTTATTTATTAATCTAGCGAACTAACATTGTTTCTATATATCTATCAATAACAGTCATTTCATATATATCTCTCTCTATATATATATCTATCAATCTATAATGATCATTTAATATCTATCTATCTATCTATCTATCTATCTATTGATCCATTTCAATATCTATCTATCTATCTATGACAGTCATTTTAATATCTATCTATCTATCTGTGTGAGTGTTTAATATCTATCTATCTATCTATGACAGTCATTTTAATATCTATCATATATGACAGTCATTTAATATCTATCTATCTATCTATGACAGTCATTTAATATCTATCTATCTATGACTGATCATTTAATCTATCTATCTATCTATGACAGTCATTTAATATCTATCTATCTATCTATGACAGTCATTTTAATATCTATCTATCTATCTATGACAGATCCATTTTAATATCTATCTATCTATGACAGTCATTTAATATCTATCTATATCTATGACAGTCATTTATCTATCTATCTATCTATGACAGTCATTTAAGCCATCTATCTATCTATCTATGACAGGTTGATTCAATATCTATCTATATACAATCTACAATGATCGTTTTCTAAATATCTATCTATCTATCTACATAGTGTTTAATATCTATCTATCTATCTATGACAGTCATTTAATATCTATCTATCTATCTACATGGTGTTTGTGTATGTATCTATCTATGACAGTCATTTAATATCTATCTATCTATCTATGACAGTCATATTAAGTATCTATCTATCTACATTAGACCATTTAATATCTATCTATCTATGACAGTCATTTAATATCTATCTATCTATCTATGACAGTCATTTAATCTATCTATCTATCTATGACAGTCATTTAGCTATCTATCTATCTATCTATGACAGTCATTTTATCTATCTATCTATCTACTTGACAGTCATTTAATATCCATCTATCTATCTATGACAGTCATTTAATATCTATCTGTCTGTGTCTCTATCTATCTATGACAGTCATTTATTATCTATCTATCTATCTATGACAGTCATTTAATGTCTCTATCTATCTATGACAGTCTATTTAATATCTATCTATCTATCTATGACAGTCTTCAATATCTCTCTATCTATCTGTGTGATCTGTTTAATATCTCTCTATCTATCTATGACAGTCATTTAATCTCTCTATCTATCTATGTCAGTCTGTTTAATATCTCTCTATCTATCTATGACAGTCATTTAATATCTCTCTATCTATCTATGACAGTCATTTAATATCTCTCTATCTATCTATGACAGTCATTTATTAATCTCTCTATCTATCTATGACAGTCATTTAATATCTATCTATCTATCTATGACAGTCATTTATGTCTCTCTATCTATCTATGACAGTCATTTAATATCTCTCTATTTATCTATCTATGACAGTCATTTAATATCTCTCTATCTATCTATGACAGTCATTATCTATCTATCTATCTACTGACAGTCATTTAATATCTCTCTATCTATCTATGACAGTCATTTTAATATATATATCTATCTATGACAGTCATTATTCTCTCTCTATCTATCTATGACAGTCATTTAATGTCTCTCTATCTATCTATGACAGTCATTTAATATATATCTATCTATCTATGACAGTCATTCAATATCTATCTATCTATCTATGACAGTCATTTAATATCTATCTATCTATCTATGACAGTCATTTAATATCTATCTATCTATCCATCTAGACGGTCATTCAATATCTATCTATCTATCTATGACAGTCATTTAATATCACTCTATCTATATATGACAGTGTCATTTAATATCTATCTATCTATGACAGTCATTTTAATATCTATCTATCTATCTATGACAGTCATTTAATATCTATCTATCTATCTATGACAGTCATTTAATATCTCTCTATCTATCTATGACAGTCATTTTAATATCTCTCTGTCTATGACAGTCATTTAATATCTCTCTATCTATCTATGACAGTCATTTAATATCTATCTATCTATCTATGACAGTCATTTTAATATCTCTCTATCCTGTCTATGACTGTCATTTAATATCTATCTATCTATCTATGACAGTCATTTAATATCTATCTATCTATCTATGACAGTCATTTAATATCTATCTATCTATCTATGACAGTCATTTAATATCTATCTATCTATCTATGACAGTCATTTAATATCTATCTATCTATGACAGTCATTTAATATCTATCTATCTATCTATGACAGTCATTTAATATCTATCTATCTATCTATGACAGTCATTTAATATCTATCTATCTATCTATGACAGTCATTTAATATGTATCTATCTATCTATGACAGTCATTTAATATCTCTCTATCTATCTATGACAGTCATTTAATATCTCTCTATCTATCTATGACAGTCATTTAATATCTCTCTATCTATCTATGACAGTCATTTAATATCTCTCTATCTATCTATGACAGTCATTTAATATCTCTCTATCTATCTATGACAGTCATTTAATATCTCTCTATCTATCTATGACAGTCATTTAATATCTCTCTATCTATCTATGACACTCATTTAATATCTCTCTATCTATCTATGACAGTCATTTAATATCTCTCAATCTATCTATGACAGTCATTTAATATCTCTCTATCTATCTATGACAGTCATTTAATATCTCTCTATCTATCTATGACAGTCATTTAATATCTCTCTATCTATCTATGACAGTCATTTAATATCTCTCTATCTATCTATGACAGTCATTTAATATCTCTCTATCTATCTATGACAGTCATTTAATATCTATCTATCTATCTATGACAGTCATTTAATATCTATCTATCTATCTATGACAGTCATTTAATATCTATCTATCTATCTATCTATGACAGTCATTTAATATCTATCTATCTATCTATCTATCTATGACAGTCATTTAATATCTATCTATCTATCTATGACAGTCATTTAATATCTCTCTATCTATCTATGACAGTCATTTAATATCTCTCTATCTATCTATGACAGTCATTTAATATCTCTCTATCTATCTATGACAGTCATTTAATATCTATCTATCTATCTATCTATGACAGTCATTTAATATCTATCTATCTATCTATGACAGTCATTTAATATCTATCTATCTATCTATCTATGACAGTCATTTAATATCTATCTATCTATCTATCTATGACAGTCATTTAATATCTATCTATCTATCTATCTATGACAGTCATTTAATATCTATCTATCTATCTATCTATGACAGTCATTTAATATCTATCTATCTATCTGTCTATGACAGTCATTTAATATCTATCTATCTATCTATCTATGACAGTCATTTAATATCTATCTATCTATCTATCTATGACAGTCATTTAATATCTATCTATCTATCTATCTATGACAGTCATTTAATATCTATCTATCTATCTATCTATGACAGTCATTTAATATCTATCTATCTATCTATCTATGACAGTCATTTAATATCTATCTATCTATGACAGTCATTTAATATCTATCTATCTATCTATGACAGTCATTTAATATCTCTCTATCTATCTATGACAGTCATTTAATATCTCTCTATCTATCTATGACAGTCATTTAATATCTCTCTATCTATCTATGACAGTCATTTAATATCTCTCTATCTATCTATGACAGTCATTTAATATCTCTCTATCTATCTATGACAGTCATTTAATATCTCTCTATCTATCTATGACAGTCATTTAATATCTCTCTATCTATCTATGACAGTCATTTAATATCTCTCTATCTATCTATGACAGTCATTTAATATCTCTCTATCTATCTATGACAGTCATTTAATATCTCTCTATCTATCTATGACAGTCATTTAATATCTCTCTTTCTATCTATGACAGTCATTTAATATCTCTCTATCTATCTATGACAGTCATTTAATATCTCTCTATCTATCTATGACAGTCATTTAATATCTCTCTATCTATCTATGACAGTCATTTAATATCTATCTATCTATCTATGACAGTCATTTAATATCTCTCTATCTATCTATGACAGTCATTTAATATCTCTCTATCTATCTATGACAGTCATTTAATATCTCTCTATCTATCTATGACAGTCATTTAATATCTATCTATCTATCTATGACAGTCATTTAATATCTATCTATCTATCTATGACAGTCATTTAATATCTCTCTATCTATCTATGACAGTCATTTAATATCTCTCTATCTATCTATGACAGTCATTTAATATCTCTCTATCTATCTATGACAGTCATTTAATATCTCTCTATCTATCTATGACAGTCATTTAATATCTCTCTATCTATCTATGATAGTCATTTAATATCTCTCTATCTATCTATGACAGTCATTTAATATCTCTCTATCTATCTATGACAGTCATTTAATATCTATCTATCTATCTATGACAGTCATTTAATATCTATCTATCTATCTATGACAGTCATTTAATATCTATCTATCTATCTATGACAGTCATTTAATATCTATCTATCTATCTATGACAGTCATTTAATATCTATCTATCTATCTATGACAGTCATTTAATATCTATCTATCTATCTATGACAGTCATTTAATATCTATCTATCTATCTATGACAGTCATTTAATATCTATCTATCTATCTATCTATGACAGTCATTTAATATCTATCTATCTATCTATGACAGTCATTTAATATCTATCTATCTATCTATGACAGTCATTTAATATCTCTCTATCTATCTATGACAGTCATTTAATATCTCTCTATCTATCTATGACAGTCATTTAATATCTCTCTATCTATCTATGACAGTCATTTAATATCTCTCTATCTATCTATGACAGTCATTTAATATCTCTCTATCTATGACAGTCATTTAATATCTCTCTATCTATCTATGACAGTCATTTAATATCTCTCTATCTATCTATGACAGTCATTTAATATCTCTCTATCTATCTATGACTGTCATTTAATATCTATCTATTTATCTATGACAGTCATTTAATATCTATCTATCTATCTATGACAGTCATTTAATATCTATCTATCTATCTATGACAGTCATTTAATATCTATCTATCTATCTATGACAGTCATTTAATATCTATCTATCTATCTATGACAGTCATTTAATATCTATCTATCTATGACAGTCATTTAATATCTATCTATCTATCTATGACAGTCATTTAATATCTATCTATCTATCTATGACAGTCATTTAATATCTATCTATCTATCTATGACAGTCATTTAATATCTATCTATCTATCTATGACAGTCATTTAATATCTCTCTATCTATCTATGACAGTCATTTAATATCTCTCTATCTATCTATGACAGTCATTTAATATCTCTCTATCTATCTATGACAGTCATTTAATATCTCTCTATCTATCTATGACAGTCATTTAATATCTCTCTATCTATCTATGACAGTCATTTAATATCTCTCTATCTATCTATGACAGTCATTTAATATCTCTCTATCTATCTATGACAGTCATTTAATATCTCTCTATCTATCTATGACACTCATTTAATATCTCTCTATCTATCTATGACAGTCATTTAATATCTCTCTATCTATCTATGACAGTCATTTAATATCTCTCTATCTATCTATGACAGTCATTTAATATCTCTCTATCTATCTATGACAGTCATTTAATATCTCTCTATCTATCTATGACAGTCATTTAATATCTCTCTATCTATCTATGACAGTCATTTAATATCTCTCTATCTATCTATGACAGTCATTTAATATCTCTCTATCTATCTATGACAGTCATTTAATATCTCTCTATCTATCTATGACAGTCATTTAATATTTCTCTATCTATCTATGACAGTCATTTAATATCTCTCTATCTATCTATGACAGTCATTTAATATCTCTCTATCTATCTATGACAGTCATTTAATATCTCTCTATCTATCTATGACAGTCATTTAATATCTCTCTATCTATCTATGACAGTCATTTAATATCTCTCTATCTATCTATGACAGTCATTTAATATCTCTCTATCTATCTATGACAGTCATTTAATATCTATCTATCTATCTATGACAGTCATTTAATATCCATCTATCTATCTATGACAGTCATTTAATATCTATCTATCTATCTATGACAGTCATTTAATATCTATCTATCTATCTATGACAGTCATTTAATATCTCTCTATCTATCTATGAGAGTCATTTAATATCTCTCTATCTATCTATGACAGTCATTTTATATCTCTCTATCTATCTATGACAGTCATTTAATATCTCTCTATCTATCTATGACAGTCATTTAATATCTCTCTATCTATCTATGACAGTCATTTAATATCTCTCTATCTATCTATGACAGTCATTTAATATCTCTCTATCTATCTATGACAGTCATTTAATATCTCTCTATCTATCTATGACAGTCATTTAATATCTCTCTATCTATCTATGACAGTCATTTAATATCTCTCTATCTATCTATGACAGTCATTTAATATCTCTCTATCTATCTATGACAGTCATTTAATATCTCTCTATCTATCTATGACAGTCATTTAATATCTCTCTATCTATGACAGTCATTTAATATCTCTCTATCTATCTATGACAGTCATTTAATATCTCTCTATCTATCTATGACAGTCATTTAATATCTCTCTATCTATCTATGACTGTCATTTAATATCTATCTATCTATCTATGACAGTCATTTAATATCTATCTATCTATCTATGACAGTCATTTAATATCTATCTATCTATCTATGACAGTCATTTAATATCTATCTATCTATCTATGACAGTCATTTAATATCTATCTATCTATCTATGACAGTCATTTAATATCTATCTATCTATGACAGTCATTTAATATCTATCTATGTATCTATGACAGTCATTTAATATCTATCTATCTATCTATGACAGTCATTTAATATCTATCTATCTATCTATGACAGTCATTTAATATCTATCTATCTATCTATGACAGTCATTTAATATCTCTCTATCTATCTATGACAGTCATTTAATATCTCTATCTATCTATGACAGTCATTTAATATCTCTCTATCTATCTATGACAGTCATTTAATATCTCTCTATCTATCTATGACAGTCATTTAATATCTCTCTATCTATCTATGACAGTCATTTAATATCTCTCTATCTATCTATGACAGTCATTTAATATCTCTCTATCTATCGCTAGCTATCATTTATCTCTCTATCTATCTATGACAGTCATTTAATATCTCTCTATCTATCTATGACAGTCATTTAATATCTCTCTATATCTATCTATGACAGTCATTTAATATCTCTCTATCTATCTATGACAGTCATTTAATATCTTCTATTCTATCTATGAAGGTCATTTAATATCTCTATCTATCTATGACAGTCATTTAATATCTCTCTATCTATCTATGACAGTCATTTAATATCTCTCTATCTATCTATGACAGCTCATTTATTTATCTCTATCTATCTATGACAGTCATTTTAATATCTATCTACTTCATCTATGACAGTCATTTAATATTCCTCTATCTATCTATGACAGTCATTTAATATCTCTGTCTATCACACAGTCATTTAATATCTTCTATTCATTCATGAATGTCATTTAATATCTCTCTATCTATCTATGTATATAATATTTACATCTCTCTATCTATCTACAGACAGTCATTTAATATCTCTATCTATCTATGACAGTCATTTATTTCATTCATCTACACAGTCATTTAATATCTCTATCTATCTATGACAGTCATTTATCATCTCTCGCATTTACCTATGACAGTCATTTACATTCTCTATCTATCTATGACATTACTTAATATCTATCTATTCATTCATATTTAGCCATTTAATATCTATCTATCTATCTATGACAGTCATTTAATATCTATCTATCTATCTATGACAGTCATTTAATATCTATCTATCTACCTATGATAGTCATTTAATATCTATCTATCTATCTATGACAGTCATTTAATATCTATCTATCTATCTATGACAGTCATTTAATATCTATCTATCTATCTATCTATGACAGTCATTTAATATCTATCTATCTATCTATGACAGTCATTTAATATCTATCTATCTATCTATGACAGTCATTTAATATCTCTCTATCTATCTATGATAAATAAATATCTCTCTATCTATCTATGACAGTCATTTAATATCTCTCTATCTATCTATGACAGTCATTTAATATTCCCTCTATCTATCTATGACAGCTGCCTTTAATATCTCTTATTCACACAGTCATTTTTAATATCTCTCGTATCTATCTATGACAGTCATTTAATATCTCTCTATCTATCTATGACAGTCATTTAATATCTCTATCTATCTATGACTGTCATTTAATATTCATTCATCTATCTATGACAGTCATTTAATATCTATCTATCTATCTATGACAGCCTACGTAATATCTATCTATCTATCTATGACAGTCATTTAATATCTATCTATCTATCTATGACAGTCATTTAATATCTATCTATCTATGACAGTCATTTAATATCTATCTATCTATCTATGACAGCCATTTAATATCTATCTATCATCTATACATACGAATATCTATCTATCTATCTACATAAATATTTAATATCTATCTATCTATCTATGACAGTCATTTAATATCTCTCTATCTATCTATGATAAATACACATCTCTCTATCTATCTATATAGTCATTTACTATCTCTCTATCTTGATTTATGACAGTCATTTAATATCTCTATCTATCTATGACAGTCATTCAATATCTCTATCTATCTATGACAAGCCATTGAATATCTCTCTATCTATCTATGACAGTCATTTAATATCTCTCTATCTATCTATGACAGTCATTTAATATCTCTCTATCTATCTATGACACTCATTTAATATCTCTCTATCTATCTATGACACTCATTTAATATTCTCTATCTATCTACATAGCCATTTAATATCTCTATCTATCTATGACAGTCATTTTAATATCTCTCTATCTATCTATGACAGTCATTTATCTCTATCTATCTATGACAGTCATTTAATATCTCTTTCTATCTATCTATGACAGTCATTTAATATCTCTATCTATCTATATAAGTCATTTAATATCTATCTATCTATCTATATACATTAATATCTCTATCTATCTATATGTATTTATTTAACATTTCTATCTATCTATGACAGTCATTTAATATCTCTCTATCTATCTATGACAGTCATTTAATATCTATCTATCTATCTATGACAGTCATTTAATATCTATCTATCTATCTATCTATGACAGTTCATTTATCATCTATCTATCTATCTATCTATCTATGACAGTCATTTAATATCTATCTATCTATCTATCTACATACATGAATATCTATCATCTATCTATCTATGACAGTCATTTAATATCTATCTATCTATCTATCTATATGTCATTTAATATCTATCTATCTATCTATCTACATAGCTAGCTATATCTATCTATCTATCTATCTATGACAGTCATTTAATATCTATCTATCTATCTATCTATGACAGTCATTTAATATCTATCTATCTATCTATCTATGACAGTCATTTAATATCTATCTATCTATCTATCTATGACAGTCATTTAATATCTATCTATCTATCTATCTATGACAGTCATTTAATATCTATCTATCTATCTATCTATGACAGTCATTTAATATCTATCTATCTATCTATCTATGACAGTCATTTAATATCTATCTATCTATCTATCTATGACAGTCATTTAATATCTATCTATCTATCTATCTATGACAGTCATTTAATATCTATCTATCTATCTATCTATGACAGTCATTTAATATCTATCTATCTATGACAGTCATTTAATATCTATCTATCTAGATATCAGTCAATATCTATCTATCTATCTATGACAGTCATTTAATATCTATCTATCTATCTACATAAATATTTATCTATCTATATCTATCATGAGCAGTCATTTAATATCTATCTATCTATCTGCTGACAGTCATTTAATATCCATCTATCTATCTATGACAGTCATTTAATATCTATCTATCTATCTATGACAGTCATTTAATATCTATCTATCTATCTATGACAGTCATTTAATATCTCTCTATCTATCTATGATAGCTATTTAATATCTCTCTATCTATCTATGACAGTCATTTAATATCTCTCTATCTATCTATGACAGTCATTTAATATCTCTCATCTATTCATATAGTCATTTAATATCTCTCTATCATCTATGACAGTCATTTAATATCTCTCTATCTATCTATGACAGTCATTTAATATCTCTCTATCTATCTATATACCATTTAATATCTCATCTATCTGTTGACAGTCATTTAATATCTCTCTATCTATCTATGACAGTCATTTACATTCCTCATTCATCTATGACACTACTAATATCTCTCTATCTATCTATGACAGTCATTTAATATCTCTCTATCTATCTATACAGTCATTTAATATCTCTATCTATCTATGACAGTCATTTAATATCTTCTATCTATCTCTGACAGTCATTTAATATCTATCTATCTATCTATGACAGTCATTTAATATCTATCTATCTATCTATGACAGTCATTTAATATCTCTCTATCTATCTATGACAGTCATTTAATATCTCTATCTATCTATGACAGTCATTTAATATCTCTCTATCTATCTATGACAGTCATTTAATATCTCTATCTATCTATGACAGTCATTTAATATCTCTCTATCTATCTATGACACTCATTTAATATCTCTCTATCTATCTATGACAGTCATTTAATATCTCTCTATCTATCTATGACAGTCATTTAATATCTATCTATCTATCTATGACAGTCATTTAATATCTATCTATCTATCTATGACAGTCATTTAATATCTATCTATCTATCTATGACAGTCATTTAATATCTATCTATCTATCTATGACAGTCATTTAATATCTATCTATCTATCTATGACAGTCATTTAATATCTATCTATCTATCTATGACAGTCATTTAATATCTATCTATCTATCTATGACAGTCATTTAATATCTATCTATCTATCTATCTATGACAGTCATTTAATATCTATCTATCTATCTATGACAGTCATTTAATATCTATCTATCTATCTATGACAGTCATTTAATATCTCTCTATCTATCTATGACAGTCATTTAATATCTCTCTATCTATCTATGACAGTCATTTAATATCTCTCTATCTATCTATGACAGTCATTTAATATCTCTCTATCTATGACAGTCATTTAATATCTCTCTATCTATCTATGACAGTCATTTAATATCTCTCTATCTATCTATGACAGTCATTTAATATCTCTCTATCTATCTATGACTGTCATTTAATATCTATCTATCTATCTATGACAGTCATTTAATATCTATCTATCTATCTATGACAGTCATTTAATATCTATCTATCTATCTATGACAGTCATTTAATATCTATCTATCTATCTATGACAGTCATTTAATATCTATCTATCTATCTATGACAGTCATTTAATATCTATCTATCTATCTATGACAGTCATTTAATATCTATCTATCTATCTATGACAGTCATTTAATATCTCTCTATCTATCTATGACAGTCATTTAATATCTCTCTATCTATCTATGACAGTCATTTAATATCTCTCTATCTATCTATGACAGTCATTTAATATCTCTCTATCTATCTATGACAGTCATTTAATATCTCTCTATCTATCTATGACAGTCATTTAATATCTCTCTATCTATCTATGACAGTCATTTAATATCTCTCTATCTATCTATGACACTCATTTAATATCTCTCTATCTATCTATGACAGTCATTTAATATCTCTCTATCTATCTATGACAGTCATTTAATATCTCTCTATCTATCTATGACAGTCATTTAATATCTCTCTATCTATCTATGACAGTCATTTAATATCTCTCTATCTATCTATGACAGTCATTTAATATCTCTCTATCTATCTATGACAGTCATTTAATATCTCTCTATCTATCTATGACAGTCATTTAATATCTCTCTATCTATCTATGACAGTCATTTAATATCTATCTATCTATCTATGACAGTCATTTAATATCTCTCTATCTATCTATGACAGTCATTTAATATCTCTCTATCTATCTATGACAGTCATTTAATATCTCTCTATCTATCTATGACAGTCATTTAATATCTATCTATCTATCTATGACTCATTTAATATCTATCTATCTATCTATCTATGACAGTCATTTAATATCTATCTATCTATCTATCTATGACAGTCATTTAATATCTATCTATCTATCTATCTATGACAGTCATTTAATATCTATCTATCTATCTATCTATGACAGTCATTTAATATCTATCTATCTATCTATCTATGACAGTCATTTAATATCTATCTATCTATCTATCTATGACAGTCATTTAATATCTATCTATCTATCTATCTATGACAGTCATTTAATATCTATCTATCTATCTATCTATGACAGTCATTTAATATCTATCTATCTATGACAGTCATTTAATATCTATCTATCTATCTATCTATGACAGTCATTTAATATCTATCTATCTATCTGTCTATGACAGTCACTTAATATCTATCTATCTATCTATCTACATAAATACATATCTATCTATCTATCTATCTATGACAGTCATTTAATATCTATCTATCTATCTATCTATGACAGTCATTTAATATCTATCTATCTATCTATCTATGACAGTCATTTAATATCTATCTATCTATCTATGACAGTCATTTATCTATCTATCTATCTATCTATATACTATTTATTATCTATCTATCTATCTATCTATGATAGTCATTTAATATCTATCTATCTATCTATCTATGATAGTCATTTAATATCTATCTATCTATCTATATATAAATATTACATATCTATCTATCTATCTATCTATGTATGTCATTTAATATCTATCTATCTATCTATGACAGCTATTTAATATCTATCTATCTATCTATCTATGACAGTCATTAATATCTATCTATCTATGACAGTCATTTAATATCTATCTATCTATCTATCTATGACAGTCATTTAATATCTATCTATCTATCTATCTATGACAGTCATTTAATATCTATCTATCTATCTATCTATGACAGTCATTTATCTATCTATCTATGATAGTCATTTAATATCTATTCATCTATGACAGCCATTAATATCTATCTATCTATCTATCTATGACAGTCATTTAATATCTATCTATCTATCTATCTATGACAGTCATTTATCTATCTATCTATCTATCTATGACAATTATTTAATATCTATCTATCTATCTATCTATCTATCTATCTATCTATGACAGTCATTTAATATCTATCTATCTATCTATCTATCTACAATAGCTATTTAATATCTATCTATCTATCTATCTATCTATGACAGTCATTTAATATCTATCTATCTATCTATCTATGACAAACATTAATATCTATCTATCTATCTATCTATCTATGACAGTCATTTAATATCTATCTATCTATCTATCTATGACAGTCATTTAATATCTATCTATCTATCTATCTATCTAGACAGTCATTTAATATCTATCTATCTATCTATCTATCTATGACAGTCATTTAATATCTATCTATCTATCTATCTATCTATCTATCTATCTATCTATCTATTATACAGCCCCGCATGAGGAATGGATTCTTCCTCTTGTTATATATGATTACCTGCGTGACTTCTGGAAGGCAGTGGACAGCAGCTGATACAGTGCTGACAGCAGACACAGAAAGGAAACTACAAGACCTCCTACAGAAGGTAGCTGAAGAGAGTGACAAGAAAGGTCTACAAATAAACTGCAAGAAAATCGAATGCATGGTCATCAGCAAAAAGAGCAGCCCAAAATGCCAAATACAGGTGGGGATACTAAAATTAAGCAAGTACGAACATTTAAATACCTGGGAAATGTTCTAACAGAAGACAGAAAGTGCGATATAGAGATCCGAAGGCGAATTGGCATAGCGAAGGACGCGTTCCAGAAGCTGGGTAGAGTATTAAGAGACAGGAATATTTCGCTAGAAACAAAGAAGAGAGTACTGGATTGCTATGTGATGTCAGTTCTTCAATATGGCAGTGAATGTTGGACAATATCATCGAAGAAGAAAGAAAAAACGTGAATCAAATGAAATATGGTTCTACAGAAGGATGCTGCGAATATCATGGATCGAGCATTGACGAGGTTTTGGAAATGATGGAAACAAAAAGGAAATTCATTCTGAGCATCAGGAAGAAACAGCTAAAGTTACTGGGACATGCAATGAGGAAAGAGGGCTTGGAGAATCTGATACTAACAGGCCAGATGGAAGAAAAAAAGAGACAGGGGAAAGCGGCGTGTAACGTACTTGACTGGCCTGAGCGGGTGGATTACAGAACGGGGGTTGCGTGGTGTAACAGGAAAAAGCGTGCTAAGAGTCACCAGGGATAGGGTGAGGTGGAAGGCCACGATCGCTTACGTCCTGAAAGAACAAGGCACGCAAAAGAAGAAAAAGAATTTCAGTTAACACTCTACTCTCGTATTTAGGTTAAGACTGCCGAGTGTTCTACCGACAAAAAAGCTTTTTCATCGTCAACAAGAGCAAAACTCAGCGCTTTTGTATTCTCTGCTGTTGCTCGTGTGTGTGCAAACGGTATCTTCACAAACTGAAAGTGAGTTTAACCATCTACGTTGAATAGGTAAAGGGAAACTTTTGTAAAGATTATTGATTGTATATGAAAACAATTCTTCTTTCTCATATAAATAAAACTACAGAATACCACTGAGGGATTATCCTTATCTTCTTATCGAGTTAAAATGAGTGCAAAGCCAACTAGGAAAATGCATAAATAACATAGAAAGAAGAAAATCTGCAGAATCTTCATATTGGCAGCCATATTGCATAGTAATATATCCCATGTGCCTGTCACAAAAGATGATTTCCAAAATTGGAACAGAATTTAAAAAAAATAACGGAATTTATTTTCATTTTTTGCAATCTGCTAATGCACTGACAATATTACAAATTAAAGGGAGTCTTTTTTGTAAACATTTCACCCCAGTCAAGGTAATAAAGACACTAAGACGCATGGGGTTACTGGGTGTGTGAGAATATAAGAAAAATAAAATAATTAAGGGGCGGAAACAGTAAAAGAAGAAGAATTCAGAAGAGAGAAGATAAATTCTTGGGGAGAAAATCGTTTGAGACGATAAACTTGATACGAGATTTTGGAAACAATTTTTAATTGGTATCACCCCATGCAAGTCTGTAAAGCCATTACGACACAAGGGGGTTATAGGGTGTGTGTAGAATTAGGAACAGAAACAGTAATAATCAGCGGGAGAAGGAAAGACTAAGGTCAGTAGATAACGACTGAAATTGCATTTAAATTTTTGCAGTTTAAAAACGGCTGGCGGGAGAGAAGTGCGAGAAACATTATCACGGTGGGAATTAAACAGCTCAACTGTAAATTGATGAGATCAGTTTAGTACTGCGTTTAAATTTTAAAAAAAAGTTTAGGTAGAATAGCGAAGGTCTAATCCGAAAAATTACCATAAAAGGTTTTATAGAAAAGGCGCGGATAGGCTACCTTACAGCGGTGGGAAAGTGACTGAAACCGAGTCGCCAGATCAGGACCAATAATAATGCTGATTCTTCTTTTCTAAAGGAGCTCAAGGAGAATAGCAGAGGCACCGGACCATATGTGTTAGCAACAATTAAACATAATCGTATGGTAGACTTGTAGATAGGTAAGATAAATTCTTGGGGGGAATCGTTTGGAAACAAGAGGAGCTTTGAAATTGGTGGTAGAAAATTAGATGTTTCTAATTAATTATTAATAAAAAACCAAAACAATTGATTAAAAAAAGACGACACCACTTAATGCTTATTTAAAGACAGCATTCGTCTGTTCTTGCACGACAGAGAAGATAACCATTAACATTACGTTTAAATTTTTGAAGATCAAAGTTGACTGGAAACCAAGAAGCCGGAAGAGGGTTCCGCGAGTGAGAAGTGCGACAGAAAAAACGTTTAGCATAGAACATTTTGGGGAACCAGGGTATTAAAGAGCAGGAAGAATAAAAGAACAGGAATTAAGAAGATAGAATATAACGATTGACATTGAATTTAAATTTTTTGAAGTAAACTGGAAAAAGTAAGAAACCGGAAGAGAGTTCTACAAGCCAGAAGTTCGGCAGAAGAAACTATTAGCATAGAACATTTGGGAGGAATCAGTGTATTAAGGAACAATAAGAGAACAGAAATTAATAAGACAGAAAATAACGATTGACATTGTTGGTTGGTTGTTTTGTTTTTATGGCATATCAACCTCGGCGGGTCATTTATTGCCAACTAAATTTTATTTATTGCTGACAATACCTTTTTCTTTCGACAATTTATAATTAATAATTTATAATTAATTTATAATTTTATAATTTAATTTATTATTTATAATTAATAATTTATAATTAATTTATAATTTTACAATTTATTTAAGTTGCTTTTATAAGTTTTGTGTCTAATAATACTTTTTTCTTTTCGAGTATCAAGATTCATTGGAATTTTGTTTTTAAAGGCAGGGTCCGCAAGTCCTACCCTGTTATTTAACCCATAACTGGAGGAAACGGACGGATTAATACCTTTCCCAATGGTACCAGTGCTTAGGTGAATGTAGGGTATTCAACTGGAATTTGAACTCGGCTCACCGATTTCTCTTTCCGGGCCGATATCCACTGCACCACAACGCTCATCCGTCACTAAACACTTACAGCACCTGGTATTCCCAAGCGGTCACCCATCTAAGTACTGACCAGGCTCAACGTTGCTTAACTTCGGTGATCGAACGAGAACAGGTGTATTTAACGTGATAGGCCGTAAGCCTGACTGACATTGAATTTAATTTTTTGAAGTAGACTGGAAAAAAGTAAGAAGCCTGAAGAGAGTTCTACAAGCCAGAAGTTCGGCAGAAGAAACTATTAGCATAGAACTTTTGGGAGGAATCAGTCTATTAAGGAGTAGGAACAATAAGAGAACAGAAATTAAGGAGACAGAAAATAACGATTGACATTGCTTTTAACTTTTTAAAAATCAAAGTTGACTAGAGAATAAAAAAAGAAAAGGAAGTGTTTCACAAGCGATACAAGTGCGATAGTATAAAATGTTAGAATGGAACTTACGGTATTTCCCTTGTAAGATGATGGGACCTAGCAGCCAATCTAGTACAGTCATTCCTCGCTGAACCACCAAGGCTTGGTCAGAGGAAAGATCAGTTGCCAAGTTCTTGACATCTAGTTAATAACCAACGCCCATGAAGATGTTTCTCCGATTACTACAATTTTAACCTGTTCAAATCGAGGGTTAACTGTTATCATCACAACTTATTGCCATGAACTGTGCCTCTTATTTTGTAACAACTACCTTGAGTGGTTCTTGGGCCTTGTACAAGGTGAACAACATTGCTGAAAGAAAGATTATATTGCTATAAAGCTACATTAGTTTTGTTTGTTTAGCAGCATATCATCTCCTTATTCCCGAAATTTAATTTCCTTTGGAGCAATAGTAATTTCTTTTACTAAAATGTATTGTTGCAAATTTTACTACAGAAATGAATTTTTATGCTTTCATAATATTTTGACCCAATTTGGGCGTTGACTATTTACCCATAGCCAAAATCTTAATAGGTACTACCGCCCCTGTTCATGGTGGATTTGGGAACAACATCAATTAAGAGGTGATTCCACACGCAATAATACTTAAGAACCTTCTTTATTTTCCTTGCCTTTTCAGGATGGGGTTGATCATGGACATCCACTTTACCCTTATTCCTTGTCACTCTTAATATTTTACCTCTTGGTCTTTCTCCCAAACCCCGCTTCGCCATCCACTTGTTCAAACCCATAAATTATCTCTCACACCGCTTTCTCCTGTCTCATTTTCCCTATATCCGTCCTGTGAATATTAGGTTCTCCAAGCCCTCCTTCCTCATTACGTGTCACAGAAACGTGCTTTTTTATTTACATCCTCTCCAAAACCACGTCGTTACTCACATCTTTGGCATATACTATTCTCAGCATCCTTTGGAGAACCAGATGTCTAAAAGAAATAAGTTACATCTATCTCCTTTTCCATTGGAAGAACTGGCTTTAGTGACAATATTCCAGATAATAACTGGATTTTTGTTGTTTTTTAATTGCCAATAATTGGTGATTTTGCTTATTTACTATTGTTTAAAAACAACATATAGTTATTGAAACGATATTTCTATTTATTTACTGTCAATCCAAAATAAAAGTTAACACCGTCAGTCGAATGGATGTGAGCTCTAGAGATAATTCTTTCGGACATACTCTGGCCATTTAATGGACAGGTCTTATATTTTCTGCAGTTACAATAATTTTTAGATAGGTCACTGTTATTAGTAACTAGCAGTATAGCCCGGCGTTGCTCGGGTGTAATGAAAGCTTTAAAATTAATCCATGGTCCTGGAGCTCAGACTCTTTGGACGTTGGCACGAAAGACTATAAAGCAATAATTGTTTCCAGTTAAAGCGAAACCGTAGACTGAAAGAAAAATGAATGGATGTAAATCAAATTTTGATTTCCTCGTATCGATATCAAATAAAGTTTTTTTGTTGTAAACTAAATTTTGAAGGCTAAATAAGTCCTCTGAGTAAATGGTATCATGGCTGAGACTAAGAACTACAATTATACCTACTTAGAGCAAAATCTGAAGCAAAAACTAAAATAAAAGGGATGAAAAAATACAGACATACAGGCAGATAAACAGACACACACACAAACATCTTTCCTTTTATATACATATTATCGATTGTCTGCACTATTATAAGAACTGCAACCTTAAAACTTCTGAATATCGTTTCTTATGTCCTTGTCTATGAGTGTATCAAATTTGATTAAAATCGGACCACTCCTTCTATAACCCGACTTTTTCGATTATCTATTTTCGATATTTATCGGGGGTACGTCAACACAAAACCTAGCTAAGAACACTTGCAGACGCTTATAGTACAACTGTGTAAATTTTCAAGAAAATCGGTTCAGCCGTTTCGGAGTCTATAGGTAACGGACACACAGACACAGACACAGACACAGACACACATGCACACACACAGAGACGAAGTTCCATTTATAAATAAGTTTAGATAAGGTAATTTATGTTTTGCTTTGAATCTCTCCTTCACCTTTGAGAAGATTGTCCAGCATTCGCTACCATATGAAAGAACAGACATCAGATAACAACCCAGTACTCTTTTTTTTTGTTTCCAAAGAAATTTTCTTGTCTCTCAACAACGGTTAGCTTTTGAAATGCATTTTTAGACATGCTAATGCGCATTCAGACCTGTGTTGCATTTTGCATCCCCTGTAAGAAAACTTTTCAGGTATTTAAATTTCTGTACGTGCTGTAGTTGGCCTTTTGGGGCCCCTTCCCCCCGCCCGTGTAAATAAAATTCTTTGTAAGAAAACCGAATGCATGGTCATCAGTAAAAAGGTCAGCCCAGTATACCAAATACAGAACGAGGATACTAAAATGAAGCAGGTACAAAAATTTAAATACCTAGAAAGTGTACTAACATAAGACGGAAAGTTCGACATAGAGATCCGAAGGCGAATTGGCATGGCGAAGGAAGCATTTCAGAAGTTGAGTAAAGTATTAAGAAACAGGACAATTTCGCTAGAAACAAAGAAGAGAGTACTGGATTGCTATGTGATGTCAGTTCTTCAATATGGCAGCGAATGCTGGACAATATCACCAAAAATGAAGGAAAAACTTGAAGCAACTGAAATGTGGTTCTACAGAAGGATGATGCGAATATCATGGATCAAGCATGTGAGCAATGATGAGGTTTCAGAAATTATGGAAACGAAAAGGAAATTAATGCAGCTGAAGCTCCTGGGACATGCAATGAGGAAAGAGGGCTTGGAGAACCTGATACTAACAGGCCAGATAGAGGGAAAAAGAGACTGGGGAAAGCGGCGGATAACTTATTTGAAGGTCCTAATCAGGTGGATGATGGAACGAGGGTTTCATGGTGTAACAGGAGAAGGTGTGCTAAGAGCCACCAGGGATAGGGAGACGTGGAAAGCCATGATCGCCTACGTCCTGAAAGAACAGGCCACATAGAAGAAGAAGAAGATAAAATTCGCTGTGAAATAGTCGTTGAGACTAGTTTGTCACCTTCTACGTTATGGCAGGCTCCCACTTTTTCAATCTTATGGATAAACCAGTCTTTCAGTAATTTCCGGACGTTATCCTCTGTGTGGGCTTTTAGCGTTTATGGAGAGGTTAAAGTGTTTTATCGTCCCATGAGATTTTCTCCCTCACCTCTCCTTCGCAAAAAAAAAAAAAAAAAAAAATTTAAAAGATTGGGAAAAAATATCGATGACTTAGAAAGCCTGGTGGAAGCGTTGAATTATTTGTTTTTAATTTTTTATATTTTTTAGAATTTTAGTAATTTTATGACTGTGTTCAATTTTTTTTTTTTTTACGGAGAAAAAGCATAAAATTTCAGCAAAAGTGTCAGATTTAATGTCATAGTCTTTAATGAAACATATAAAAAGAACAGGAAATTATTAAAAAGGCCTGAAAAGCAAGAAACCTCAAAATAAGTTTAAAAAATAAACAGCGAAGTGTATAATGTCCATTAATGGACAAGAGAAACAAACAAAAAAAAAAATCATAAATTGTGGCTTCATTCAGCCGATTAATATTTGATCATGTTTAAGCCTGGTAACTTTTTCTTCTCCTCATTTTCTTCTTCTTCTTCTTCTTCTTCTTCTTCTTCTTCTTCTTCTTCCATATGTCGTGTCCTTTAAGAACATTGGCGATCATCATGATAATGGCCTTGTTTAATATTTGTTCTTTTTTGAAACCTGGAAACTTCTTTTCTTCTTTTTTTACTCGCTTTTCTTCTACTTCTTTTTTCTTCTGTTTTTTCCACCTCCTACTTCTTTTTTCTTCTGTTTTTTTCTACCTCCTACTTCTTTTTTCTTCTCTTTTTTCTACCTCCTACTTCTTTTTTCTTCTCTTTTTCTACCTCCTACTTCTTTTTTCTTTTTCTCTTTTTTCCACCTCCTACTTCTTTTTTCTTCTCTTTTTTCCACCTCCTACTTCTTTTTTTCTTCTCTTTTTTCCACCTCCTACTTCTTTTTTCTTTTTCTTCTTTTTTCCTTTTTTCCTCCTACCTTCTTTTTCTTCTTTTTCTTTTTTCTCTCCTACCTCCTACTTCTTTTTTCTTCTTTTTCCACCTCCTACTTCTTTTTTCTTCTCTTTTTTCCACCTCCTACTTCTTTTTTCTTCTCTTTTTTTCCACCTCCTACTTCTTTTTCTTCTCTTTTTTCCACCTCCTACTTCTTTTTTCTTCTCTTTTTCCACCTCCTACTCCTTTTTTCTTCTCTTTTTTCCACCTCCTACTTCTTTTTTCTTCTCTTTTTTCCACCTCCTACTTCTTTTTTCTTCTCTTTTTTCCACCTCCTACTTCTTTTTTCTTCTCTTTTTTCCACCTCCTACTTCTTTTTTCTTCTCTTCTTCTTTTTCTTCTTCTTCGTGCCGTGTCTTTTCAGGACATTGACAATTATGACTACCCACAATTTTTTTTTCTTTTGTTTAATTTTCGTCCTTTTTCAAGTGTGGCAACTTTATTCAATGTACCGTATTATTTCACAACGATAGCAATCATTGACGATCATAGCTCTCCTCAATTTCTTGTCCTTTCTTTAATATTTGTTCTTGTTTAAGCTTTGCAACTCCTTCTATGTGGCGTTTCTTTTCAGGACGTTTTCGATCAATAGCGATCAAGGCTCTCCACAAGTTCCTGTCCTCTCTTTAATATTTTATCTTGGTTAAGCCTTGCAACTTCTTCTATATGCTGTTTCTTTTTAGGACGTTTTCCATCATTAGCGGTTATGGCTCTCCACAATTTTCTGTCCTCTCTTTAATATTTGCTCTTGTTTAAGTATGGCTCCACTGAAAACAATCATATAAAAACTTTGAATCATCATCAACATCATCATCATCATCATTTACAAGGCTCGAGAACCAATCAAGGTGGAGTAATACTGAATGTGGAGTGTTATATGAATGCAAGAGGAAGAAGAAAGAAAACACGTTTACGAGGAGATGGAAGCTACACAATTTGATATGCCCGTGATCTGAAAAATAGCACTTACGGTTATATCTAGCCATTTCATCAGTAAATTGAAGAAACCTAGTAGCCAATCCAGTCTTCTTCTTCTTCTATGTGCCCTGTCCCTTCAGGACGTAGGCGATCATGGCTCTCCACGTCTCCCTATCCCTTGTGGCTCTTAGTATGTTTGCTCCTGTTGCTCCTGGCAACCCCCGTTCCGTCATCCACCTGATCAGACCCTGCAAATATGTTATCCGCTGCCTTCCTCTATCTCTCCTTCCTTCTATCTGTCCAGTCAGTATCAGGTTCTCCAGGCTCTCCTTCCTTATTGCATGTCCCAGGAACTCCAGTTGTCTCTTCCTGATGCTCAGCATCAATTTCCTTTTTGTTGCCATTCTTTCTAACACCTCGTCGTTGCTTGTATGTTCAGTCCACGATATCCGTAGCATCCTTCTGTAGAACCACATTTCGGCCGCTTCCAGTTTTGTCCTCATTTTCGATGATATTGTCCAGCATTCACAGCCGTATTGAAGAACTGACATCACGTAGCAGTCTAGCACTCTTTTCTTCGTTTCTATTGAGATTTTCCTGTGTGTTAGTACCAGTACTGTGCTTAAATTCATAGCGTCTTAGTGGGCTCATTCCGTTAAAAATAACGGCAAAATATTTATATCGATAAGCTGTCTAAAATGAATGCAATATATATATTGACGTACCTACTATTGAGTATGTTACAGTAAAACATAAATAAATCCCAACCCCCTGAGTGTGACAATAACCGTTTTTACAATAAGAGAGAAGATGTATATATATTCTTCACTACTCGAAGACATAATTATTGCAAAAAATTAATAAATTATAGGCCATTGTTAAAGAGTAAACACGCGGTAAGAGCTTTCATAACTGGTAGTAGAGTTTAATAACGGGTAGTAAGGAGAATGAACTGAATCAACGCTACCTCGCTATTGTCTCTTTAATGAACTGAACCGACGCAGACTCGATATTGTCCCTGTTTTTACATGAGCATGACAGGAGGAAAATATATATATATATATATATATATATATATATATATATATATATTAGGTACCTTCAATTTTACCGTGGGAAAATCAGCATAGTCTGAAGTAAAAGGCAGCTAAACAGTGAGGAGGATTGGAGTGCCAATTAAGAAAACACCATGGCCTTTTCAGGGCCACAAAATATTCCCGAAATTCCTTTCTCTTCAAGATATTGCATAAATACAGTATGACATGTACAAAAAATATAGATACTTATTTATAACATCTACAGTTATGCAAAAATTAAATTAGATATTTTTACCTAGTTATCTTACTAATTAATATGAATAAGGTATAATAAAAATATTAATACTTAGCATAATATTTCATAACTTTACTGGGTTATTTTAATTTCATTCTTTGTTATTAAATTGTAAAATTATTTTAAAAGCAATTTCAATTTTTATTTATTTACCAAGCATCCAGCTATAATGCTAAACGAACATTGTATAAAATATTATGTAATTGATGAAAATATTATGTTATGGTTAGCTATGCAATTAAAAAACATAAACCGGTTTTTTAGATACATAAAAATTTGGCACTTCCGGACGCCATACTTGGGGTATTGACAGACAGTAGCTGACATATTCAATCAATCACACCTCGGATTACGTTGATGAGAGGACTACTGTATTTAAGATAAGTTACTGTCTTAAATTTCATAAAATAAGGAATTACTATTGTGTTAAATCAGATTAAGGTAAGTTTCAATTTAAACAATTGACTTTAAAAAAGTGTCTTTGATGTATATATTTTTTTCAAGATTTTTTAAACAGAAAGTTGGCTACTGTTGACG
>JBBBDQ010001089.1:4220000-4237500 GCA_037127315.1 Ascarosepion bandense
GTATATACGTCTGGATTCATATATTTACCCGAAAGACTGTTCGCGTCGATGGAAGTTGACTGGGTTGCAGAAAACAAAATTGCCGTCGCTGGAGTCGCGCCAGAAGCTATAAGATGTTAATAATGGTAAATTCAGCGCTGTAATTCGCAGCCATTGGCATTGCTTTTATTTCCCGCCACTTTTATTATGTTTTGCTCGCTGTGAAGTCTGAAAGTAGAACCATTTCGCGGTCGGGGTATTGCGAGAAAGCTTTGAACTATGAAATCATATTAAAAACATACACGCTTCACGCGCAAAAACACGATAGAGCAAACGATATGCAAAGTGAATATTTTAGGTCACGTGCAAGAAATTATCATGACTTCCGCGGATTTTACAAGTTTTTACAAGTACATCACTATGTTTTTTAACTAAGTTATCTTTCGTTTTATTTTTCATCCCTAGCTTTTTTCTTAAACACTCGACGTCAATTAAGTGTACGGCCATATAACATTGAAATGCCTTTCCCCAAAATAATTGTGCCTCATGGAATATAACAAATCCAACCAGAAATCGAGCGCTTCTCTCTGGTTTATACTTATGAGCCATTAATAAATGCATCAATCGGAGAGCCAATCCTACAGCACCTGCTACTCCCATATTTTCACCATATCTAGTTACTGACCAGCCTCCGTATTTTCGGATGCGCAAGGTATTTTGTTCATCAAGAGAGGAAGAACCATCAATAGCGAATTATATAGCATTATTGGTGCATTTGAAGGAAGATATCGCTAAAAAGGTCAAAAAGAAAAAAGAAAAAGTGATCTTTCACCATGACAACGCACTGTATCATAAGTCGATCGCAACGATGGCAAAACTATATGAATTGCACTTTGAATTGCTTCCGTATCCACTCTATTCTCCAGATCAGGCACCAGCAACTACTGGCTGTTTGCAGATCTCAAAAAATGCTTTAAGGAAAGAGCTTTGGCTCCAATGAAGACATTATATCGGAAACTGAGGCGTATTTTGAGTCTAAAGACAAATCGTTCTACAAAAAACGCATCGAATTGTTAGAGAAGCGTTGGAATCAGTGTATCACACTAGGAGGAGACTATGTTAATGAATAAAGTCGATCCTTGCCTAAAACTTGTTGTTTTATTAGTGAGGCCTGGGATTTTTTGACTGATGTGTTATGATTCTGAAAAAGAATCCTGCAAAAGGAAAGCGGGTGTAATGTATTATCTTGACCAAAATATGAGTGACAAAAATATCCGGTCGTATATGGTGGCGGTGGGTTGCAATATCAAAGGCAGAAACATGGTCGACAATCGGTTTGAAAAGCGATAGCAGGCGATGATTGACAGATGTATTTAACCGTAGATGACGTCAATTAAGGGATAACCCGAAAAAGCAAAAAATGCGTAGGAGTTTTGAAGTTATATAAGTATGGGGTTTTTTGGTAGAAAACGGGGAGAGAAAAGAGAGATCCCCGCTGGCTGAAGAAGCAGAGATTGGTTAACAATTCCCCGACAACTTCTGCGTGTGTGCGAACTCTCTCCGGCTACCCTTCTCCACTTAAACTTCACCGACGAAAAGAAAGTTGGTTCACTATGTAGGGACATCCTGCTCATATATAAATCTACCATCCCCCCGTGTATTGAATACTGCTGCCACATGTTACAGTGAAATCGATAAAGTGTAACCGCAACTTCTACTCTAATAGCTTCTTTTCTCGCACTTCCCG
This sequence comes from Ascarosepion bandense, assembly GCA_037127315.1. NCBI lineage: Eukaryota > Metazoa > Mollusca > Cephalopoda > Sepiida > Sepiidae > Ascarosepion > Ascarosepion bandense. The sequence goes on from JBBBDQ010001089.1 coordinate 4,221,727, forward strand.
CCCGTGGAATTCCCTTCCGTATACTTGCTTCTTCAACAGCTACAATCTCTAAGGATTTAAATGTAAGGTCATTTTTATCTCACTGACTCGTATTCTTTCTCTCACGTTCTTTTCTTCATCCACTCCACTCCCATCACATCAGTTTTTCTCATCCTTCTATTACCCTCTTCCTGACACCCCCTATAACTTGTCCCTCTTTGTCATCATTTTACTCCTATGTAACCCCCTGCGCACCAGTTACATAGAAAAAACACGTGTTCCTCGTTTTCTGTCAAGGCGATCGTTATTTGTCCAGAAATAAAGCGGTGTTATATAACGCAAGAAGAAAGGACTCAGCATCAATTGCAAAAAGATTTTATGCATGTTTGTCAGCAAAAAGAGACAATCTATACACATTAAATATTGGAGATATCAAAATCAAATAAGTACAACAATTTAAATATCTGAGAAGTGTTTTATAACAGAGGACGAAAAGCGTGACACCAAAATCTGGAGGTTCATTGGTATAATGAAAGATGCCTTCCAAAAGCTAAGCTAAGAAATTGAAAAGCAGAAAAATTTCGTTACAGAGGAGAGAACGCGTACATAATATCGGCACTTCTCTCTGGCAGTAAATATCGGAAAACCTGCTCACAGATGAAGAAAAGAATTGAAACAACAGAAATGTGATTCTACAGAAGGATGCTGAGAATAACATAGAATGAACATGTGAGCAACGACAAAGTTTTATAGAAAATAAAAAAGAATGACACTTATACCGAACATTAGAAAGAGACAGGTAGAATTTATAGGAAATGTGATGAGGAAAGAGTGTGTGGTAAATTTGGCACCCAGAGGACATATTGAAGGTACGAAAGACAGAGGAAACGTATAACGTACATACTAAGCTTGTATGGATGTTAGAACGGGGTTTTGGAGAGATGGCAAAAATACAAATCTTTATAAGAGCTGTAAAATATACATACTAGTGGATAGTCATGAAGGTTCCTGAAGGGGCTTGACACATCGACGACGACGACGACGAAGAAGAAGAAAAGGAAGAAGAAGAAGAGCAACAACAACAACAACAACACATAATATTTCATTCAGTCTGTCAGTTAAGTGCCATACGTGGTACACGTTTGGGCGATCATGTCCCGAAAGAGACATAAATGACTTGGCAGAAGATTATCCGGCATTAGGATGCCATTACTTTTTGCAGCAGACTGGTTGCCAGGCAAGGCTAGAGAACACAATCTGTCCTGTTATTTAACCCATAACTGGAGGGAAGTGACCGATTAATACCTTTCCAAAGGGTATTTGTGCGTAAGTGAATGCAATGAATTCAACTGGAATTCGAACTTGGCTCCTCGATTTCTCGTCCCGAGAACGCACCACAACGCACATTTCATTACTTAGATTAAAAAATATTTGCGCAAGTTATTTAAAGCTAGAAAATATTTATAGATTATAATAATTTCTTGGGCGATAATAATGGCCTATTAATACATATCTTACTAATTAACCCATAAATGGGGAAAGAGAGATATATAGATGATAAATATAACACCCTGTTTGATCAAAAATTAGTCCTCCAGTGGTGAAACTGGACAGACCTTTCCAGGACATAGGCCGTGACAATGCTATATATGGATGCCGTGCGCTGACCAGACTGCATGTCCCCACTTTATCGGTTTATGGATTTACTTCCATAAGCTTTTCCGTGTTTGGATATGACCGTAAGTCAGTGGAGATTTAAAATCAGGGTTTTCTTTCACCTAGGGTCTAGATGGTCAGCCTTTCTGGGCTTACGAGCTCCATCTACCTGATGTTAGCTGGTTACGAGGGACCAGTAATCTGCTTTTGTCCATTCTCAAGCCGTTCCAGAAAGATTAAAAAAAATGCAGGGCATCACATTTTGGAACAGGTTGGATACAGGAGTTGCTAAAAACATTAAATATTTGCAGTGGATTAACAGAATCTAATCTTTATCTATTGACAGAATGGGTTAAAAGCAATAGATTCTTGTATTTATTGATTAAGTATAAAGACCCACTCCGTTTTTTTTTTGTCTAGATTTATTTCCATAGTCTTTTCCGTGTTTGGATATGTGCGATGGTATATGGAGATTGTATGCTGTCTAGACTACATACTCAGCCTCTCGTCAGTAGCGACAAGATCCAAAGGAATACAGAGCATTGCATTTTGGGACGGCTTGGCTGCAGGATTTGCTGGAGAGTTGTTAGTGTTGAGAGCCAACCGCGTTCGGGGCTCTACGCGGGTTTTTTTGTCTGGATTTACTTCCATAGCCTCTCCTGTGTTTAGATATGACCACAAAACTGCGGAGGTTTACAATCAATGTTTTCTTTTCTCTTGATCAGTGGTTTTCAATTTTTTTTATTCTCTCTGCTGCATTTCGGAATAAAATTTTGCTCACGTCACACCAAATTTGATGTGATAAAAGTACATTTAAAAGTTAAAAAAAAAAAGATTGGCTTAAAGGGAGATAACTGCGGATTCAAAGTCAGAACATTATTATTGATAACACTCTCCTCCTATTTGTAGACCCCAATTACTATATTCTTAATACTTCATATAATGCAAAAAATATCCCAATAATAATTATAGGTAAATAATTGTTTATAACTATTTATACTGGGACTCCTGCATGCAATTACAATTTATCCGCAATAATATTTTAAATATTAAAATCACATTTATTGTTGGCATATGAACTTTTCGAAAAGGTTTCTAAATCTTTGATTATCTTTTAATCATTCCGCCTCACCTGCTATCATCTTGTGGCGCACCGTTTAGGAACGAAACCATTACTTTTTCAATATTATCATAATACAATAATAATCAATTATTATAACATAATATTATGATAATAATAATAATAAATAATAATATTATTTCATTATAATATTATAATAAAATTATTATAACAATATTTTAACGATATTATTCTAATATCATATTAATAAATTATTATTATGACATAATAATAATAGTAATATAATAAAAATTATAATAACAATATAATATTTTCATAATATTACAATAATAGTAAATTATTATACCAAGTATTTTACTAATATCATCTTAATTTAATAATAATAGTAATAGTAATCAATCCCAGTTGTCCAATATAGTTTCAACATCTTAAACTTAACTCTAAACGACATCAGGCGAATGGATTCTAAAACAAGAAAGCTTCTTTCTAAGCATAAGATGCATCATCCAAAGGCTGATGTAGACCGTCTATACATACCCCGTAAAGAAGGTGGAAGAGGTCTTATTTAGCTAGAGTTGTCATACAAGACAACAACTATTGGCTTACTAACATACATAGAAACAACAAAGGACTGGATGATACAATTAGTAAGGCAACATGAAGAGAGAAAGAAAAAATATTCAATAATAAAAGAAGGCAGTAAATACAAACAAGATTTACAGTTAGTAGATTCTGTAGAAAAGCAAAACAGAAGCCAAAAAACCAAATATTGCGGCAAAAAATGTGAAAATGAAAGCCAAAGATAAAGCTGTTGAACAGATGAAACAACGCTGGCAAGACAAACCTCTGCATGGCCAATATCCAGAACGTGCCAATAAATCCAATGTTGACAAAGTTAATACTCATCGATGGTTACGTGCATCTGGATTAAAGTCTGAGACTGAAGGCTTTATTCTTGCAGCGCAAGACTAAATATTATACATTATAATATGGATCCAAAATGCAGGTTTTGTGATAAACACCAAGAAACAATAGACCATCTAATCTCAGGCTGTTCTGTACTTGCCCCAAATGAATATAAAAATCGCCACGATAGAGTGGGGCAATATTTACAGTGGACAATGTGCAAACATTATGGAAAATCTGTAAACAAACACTGAAATGAACATCACCCAGCACCGGTTACAGAAATAGAAGATGTCACCATTCTATGGGATTACACCATCTACACAGACAGAAAAATTGAAGCAAATAGGCCAGACATTATTGTTAAAAACAGAAAGAGAAGACTTGTCTATTAATTGATATGGCTTGTCCAGCAGATTGTAACATAGCAATCAAGGAGTTTGAAAAACTGTCAAAATATAGACCTGGAAATTGAAATAGAAAAAATGTGGAAATTGAAAACAAGAGTTGTGCAAGTGATAGTAGGTGCACTTGGAATGATAAAAATGGAACAAAACAACACATTGAAAGAATCCCTGGAAACCCCAGCTTAGGAGATATACAAAAAAATTGTCTTATTAAGTACAGCCCACACACTAAGGAGAACTTTGTCTATGTAACGCTAGGGATGGTAAGGGAGAAACATGAAATGAATGGAGCCATAAAAACACGCCACGACCTGCCTTAGGTCTTCTCGCAGACTTGATTGGTAGTGCGACCATAGCAGAAATAGAAATATGATGAAAAATGATATAATAATAATAATAGTAATATTATAAAAATTATAATAATAATATAATATTTTAATATTATTACAATATTAATAAATTATTATACCCAATATTTTACTAATATCATCGTAATATAATAATAATAATAATAATAATAATAATAATAATAATAATAATTAATGAAATTAAAAGAATTGTAACAAAGAAGAGACGAATCAACAAAATATGAAAAGGAACCGGAATCAGAAATAAAAAGTAATAACATCAAACAAGCCACAGGTCATAATGTAGAAACCGTGAAACACGCAAATCACTGCGAAGATAATGCTGTAAGTTTAAAAGTGCTGGAAAGGTGTGATCTGAGTCAGTTAAAAGACAAAAATAAAACGAGTTCAGAACACATCGAAGATAATTATTTGGCGGAAAATAAGAACAATATACAGGAAGCCAAGATAGAAATAAAAAACCATCTAAGTCAAATACAAAATATTACAATGGAGGAACGAGAACAGCTCCCAAAATTACAACCAACAAAACATAAGCTCCGAACTATTAAACTCTACAATGCAGCACTGAAATTAATACTGGATGAAGACACTCATACAAATCTCAACGAAGTAATATATGCATCAGCAACAGCAGCAACAAAAAAATTGAATATCAAAATAAAAACAAGGCAGTCTCGCAGACGTGAAAATCCACCTTGGAAAAGAAAAATAGAAAAAGAAATCGAACAACTTAGAAGTGAACTATCAGTAATGGATGAACTGAGTAGAGGAATAAATGTAAGAACTAGGAAAAGCAGAAGAGCCGAAAGAAAATATAACATTAGGAATGAAAATGAAGTCTTATCAAATAAAGAAAAAATAAAGCAAAAAATCCAACTGAAGGCTCAAAGAATAAGACGCTATGAAAAAAGAGCAAGATTTTACAGACAAAACAAGATTTTTCAGACTGATACAAAGAGATTTTACAGGGAAATAGGTAAAAAAAAGAATTGAAGTGACAGTCCCCCCCCCCACCCCAGAATGGAAGAAGTCACACAGTTCTGGGAAAAGATATGGGCTTGCCCTAAAGAACATAGCAAGGAAGTACATTGGATTGCGCAAGAGATAGAACGAATGAAAAATAAACCAGAACAGACATGGTCTGAAATTACAGAAGATGATGTTAAATTTGCACTAAAAAAAGCACACAATTGGAAATTCCCAGGTATAGATAAAATTCCTAACGTTTGGCTATATTATTTAAATGCAGCACATAAAAAACTAGCCAAAGAACTTCAAGAAATGGTTGACGATCCCACTAAAATTCCTGCATGGATGACCAAAGGAATTACATTTCTTCTACCCAAGAATGGTGACACAAACAACCCGAAAAACTACAGACCAATTACATGTCTTCCGACAACATATAAACTATTAACATTTATTTTAACAAAACAGACATATTTATTCTTAGAAAGAAATGACATGATACCGCTTGAACAAAAAGGGTGCAAACGTGGCTGTTATGGTTGTAAAGACCAATTGCTAATTAACAAAATGATCCTGGAAAACTGCTACAGTACAAAGAAAAATCTTAGTACTGCCTGGATAGATTATCGAAAGGCATTCGATAGTGTGCCACATGAATGGATTTTAAAGACTTTAAATATATACAAGATATCGCCCGTCATCATCAATTTCATCAAACAGTGCATGTCTATATGGAAAACAACCCTTTACCTCAATCATATAAATGGAACCTATAAGTCTGATGAAATAAACATCAAAAGAGGTATATTTCAAGGTGATTCTTTATCTCCCTTACTATTCTGCATATCATTAATAGCACTAACCAGTCAACTTAATAAGACAGAATGTGGTTATAAAATAGGTCAAAAGAAAATAAGCCATCTATTTTACATGGATGACTTAAAGTTATATGCTAATAATGATAATGAGCTGGAAGGTCTGCAAACAGTAAAATGCTTCAGCGAAGACATTGGAATGAAATTTAATTTGAATAAATGTGCTAAAGCTACAGTTTTACGTGGATCAATTCAAGAAACATCCTCAATTAGCTTAGACCCTGCTGTAACAATAAAAGAATTGAAACCAGAAGAAGCTTATAAATACCTAGGTGTAAATGAGAGTGAAAACATTCACCATAAAAAAAATGAAAGAAATAGTGCGTAAAGAGTACTATAGAAGGCTACGAATGATATTAAAAACTGAATTAAATTCACAGAACAGAGTTATGGCCATTAATAGCCTTCCAATCCCAGTTGTCCAATATAGCTTTAACATCTTAAACTGGACTCTAAATGACATCAGGCGAATGGATGCTAAAACAAGAAAGCTTCTTTCTAAGCATAAGATGCATCATCCAAAGGCTGATGTAGACCGTCTATACATACCCCGTAAAGAAGGTGGAAGAGGTCTTATTCAGCTAGAGTTGTCATACAAGACAACAACTATTGGCTTACTAACATACATAGAAACAACAAAGGATTGGATGATACAATTAGTAAGACAACATGAATAAAGAAAGAAAAAATATTCAATAATAAAAGAAGGCAGTAAATACAAACAAGATTTACAGTTAGTAGATTCTGTAGAAAAACAAAACAGAAGCCAAGAACCAACTATTGCGGCAAAAAATATGAAAATGAAAGCCAAAGATAAAGCTCTTGAGCAAAACAATTTATTATTTGGTAATAAATCTAATGAACTGTCTCTCTCTTTCAAATACTTTGACAGGAGGGAAATTATATATATATATAAATCCAGGTGAAAAGGATCCATGGTTTTATGGCATCTATTTTTTTTAATAAACAGTGCTCAATACAATAAATAAACAGCGCTGGCAAGACAAACCTCTGCATGGCCAATATCCAGAACGTGCCAATAAATCCAATGTTGACAAAGTTAATACTCATCGATGGTTACGTGCATCTGGATTAAAGTCTGAAACTGAAGGCTTTATTCTTGCAGCACAAGACCAAAGTCTTTTCACTAGAAACTTTCAGGCAAATATTATGCATAATAATATGGATTCAAAATGCAGGTTTTGTGATAAACACCAAGAAACAATAGACCACCTAATCTCAGGCTGTTCTGTGCTTGCCCCAAATGAATATAAAAATCGCCACGATAGAGTTGGGCAATATTTACATTGGGCAATGTGCAAACATTATGGAAAAGCTGTAAACAAACACTGGTATGAACATCACCCAGCACCGGTTACAGAAATAGAAGATGTAACCATTCTATGGGATTACACCATCTACACAGACAGAAAAATTGAAGCAAACAGGCCAGACATTATTGTTAAAAACCAGAAGGAGAAAACTTGTCTATTAATTGATATGGCTTGTCCAGCGGATTGTAACATAGCAATCAAGGAATTTGAAAAACTGTCAAAATATAAAGACCTGGAAATTGAAATAGAAAAAATGTGGAAATTGAAAACAAGAGTTGTGCCAGTGATAGTAGGTGCACTTGGAATGATAAAAAATGGAACAAAACAACACATTGAAAGAATCCCTGGAAACCCCAGCTTAAGAGATATACAAAAAATTTTCTTATTAAGTACAGCCCACACATTAAGGAAAACTTTATCTATGTAATGCTGGGGATGATAGGGAAGATAGAAAAACATGAAATGGAGCCATAACAACACGCCACTACCTGCCTTAGGTCTCCCCGCAGACTTGGTTGGTAGTGAGACCAAAGCAGAAATAGAAATATGATGAAAAATTACATAATAATAATAATAAATTATTATTGTAGCATATTATATTAGAATAACTGTTGTTTTCTTTACACTTTCCTTAATTAGTTGATCGGTAAATGTTATGAATTTAAGTGGCCTACTATAGAGTCAGTTAGCATCACTCACCTGGGAGAAGGAACCATGGAACTTCAAATTAGGACATAAAATACCCTTCCTTCCAGCAGCTATACTTGTAAAATCCGACACATCCAAACGGTAAAGATAGCTACAACAAATCGACATTTTTTACTTCCTAAAATTACTGCTTTTGTTGTTGGCTATTTACTTCGTCACCAGCTTCTGTAGAAGAGACAGTTTAGCATAAGGGACGGACAAGTCTTCGTCGGCAGGTGACGCTTTTCACATGGATTGTTTGTTGACTAATACTATTTAATGCAATGGGGACAATCTTGCGTGATACGTCAAAGCACCTGGCGACTCTTTCTACCAATGCTACTTATGTGTTCTTTCTTAAGAGGTTGGCAGTCACTCAGAGAAATACAACTGATTGCATAAAATATTGCGCTGTTATTTAAAAATGTGGTTCTACAGAAGGATGCTGAGGATTCCATTAATTGAAGGACAATCGTTCTACTACTGCTTGTCTGGCCTCACTGCATTCACCGAAGCTTCTCTTTGCTGTCATTTTCCTTTCTTTATTAACGGCTCACATGCCGTATTTATTTCTAAATAACGCATTCCAAGGATGTTCTTATAGACTAACCCTCCCTATTATAATAAAGATGGTTATATATATATATATATATATATATATATATATATATATATATATATTCCGTGTCGCAATGCACATTTAATTCATAATTATATGATTATATTAAGCTCTACAATATTTATTGTATTGAGCACTGTTTATTAAAAAAAAAATAGATGCCATAAAACCATGGATCCTTTTCACCTGGATTTATATATATATATAATTTCCCTCACGTCAAAGTATTTGAAAGAGAGAGACAGTTCATTAGATTTATTACCAATTATTAAACTTTAGTACGAGTTAAGAAAGCTCTTGCCACGTGTTTGTTCTTTAAGAGTACTTTATTATTTTAATTTTCTGCAATAATTATGTCGTCGAGTAGTAAAGAATATATATATATTGAAGAAATACTACATTGGTATTTCAGTAGGTGCTTGGAAGCATCGGTTGTAAAATCACACACACTCCTTTTTCAACCCTGAATTAAGAAACCAGACATCTCTATCAAAATATCTCTGGTCATTGAAAGACAATAACTTAACCCTTATGATCAAATGGAATACCATTAAAAAATCTAACACACCCATCAACTTCAAAGATTGCTGTCGCTTATGCCTTGATGAAAAAAATCACTATTATAAAACACAAACACCAATTGGACCTGCTGAATTTGAGGAGGGAACTAATTTTAAATGTCGACATAGGAACCGGTTTAAATTATGTAAAACTTTTAGCCCCTCATTCATTCCTCTGAAAACTTCATACACATCACACTATCTTACGGAATATATATTGTTTGTTTGTACACCATTGTTATATGTGTCGAGGTTGTTTTTTTTTTATATACGGGTTTTTATGTCTATGGTATTGCTTACATGCTTGGTTTTGCTGGTGTTTGAGTGTAGATATATGTGTGTTTGTATATGTGTATATGTATGTAGCTGTGTGCGTGTACATATATGTTTATACATATATATATGTATATGCGTGTGCGGGTAAGTGTGTACGCATTTACGTGTGTGTGTGAGTTGTATGTGTATATATATATATATATATATGTTTTTTACATTACTAAAGTTGTACTGTATTATAACTGTACCGTTGACCGAAAAATGTACCTACATTAATGTATTATTATTGTATTGTTAACCAAATAATTAGTATAATTTTGATTATATGGTGGTGTGGTGGTAATTGTGATCAAAACGGATTGATCAACTAGTATATCTTAATTGCCATAGGTTTTTTAAAATTCCAATTTCTTATACTTTCACTAGTAATATATAAATTTATTTTTAAACTAAATAATTAAGTTTAAACAATTAGATTTAAATAGAATAATTTGGCTTATTTTTAAATTAATTTAAAAACATTTTTTAAATTTTATATTGTTTTATATTTGTTTTGTTAATTGTATAATTAGTATAATTTGGATATATTGTGGTGCGATGATTTTGAGATCACAACGGATTGATTAACTATTATCTTTTAAATATATATATATATTTTAAATATATATATATATATTTATTTTTTTTAGACTTCAATTTATCCTTTCACCGTTAATATATATCTATTTTTATTTTTTATGTTTATTTTAATTTTCTCCTATCATCTTTTCTTTCTATTTTAAATATATTCCTCTCTTTCTTCTTCTTCTTCCCTTTTCGTTTACGCTTTAAGATACTTACCCTTTCTTTTTAACTCTAACCCCTCCCTCCCTCCACCCCCCTCTCTCTCTCGCCTAACTCACCCAACCCACTTTCTTTACGTTTATGTGTGTGTATTCGCCGAACTGATGTAATGATGTATTTTTTCTTAAATTTTCTCTTTTAAGGGAACGACCTATTTTTTTGAAGTCTTTGTGAATTTCATTCGTGTAAAATCTTTTGTACAATTTGATGGTTCACTTGAAATAGGCCTATACTTCCGATTTACCATGAAATAACGTGTCTGCCTTAATTTTTCTTATATATATATATATATATATATATATATATATATATATATATATATATATATATATAATAAAGACCGTCGTGCATTTATATGTATAATCCTCTCAAATATTTTGTCTCCTTAATACATTGGTTCTCAATAATGTTATATGCTAACAGTTTCTTCTATAGAATTTCTCGCTTGTGGAACTCTCTTCCGCCTCTTTGTTTACCAGTCAAATTTGATCTTCAAGAATTTAAATGCAATGTCAATCTTTTGTCTTCTTAACATCATTTTTATTATTGTTTTTCCTTAATGCTTTTTCTCATATTTATTTTTCACATTCAGTCATTCCCTTATGTCTTTGTGGCTATATTGCCTCACTTGGGAGTAAAATAGTAAAAGAAAGATAAAGAAAATCTTGGAAGAGCCAAACAGCCAAACAGCTTTCAAATTCTAAATGTTTCTGGCCTGTGTAAAAGAATTAATGCCAGGGTTGCATTTAATTTGTAATTTTTGTATTCGACATTTACTTCATGTTGGGAAGACAAACTTAAATAGGCTTTATGTCACAGAATCTTCAATAAGAAGATTGTTTGTTATAAACGTGGTTTGGTGAAGAGGCCAAGGGTAAGAATCAACTGATCATTTGATTGTTATGTATTGACATTTGGACAGAATGCACAGCGAAGGAGGGGATCTCGTAAGAACATTGTGGAGGGAAAAAGGGAAAACCAATTTCTGCGTTTCATTAAGAAACATCTATCTATCTATCTATCTATCTATCTATCTATCTATCTATCTATCTCTCACTCTTTCTTTCTCTCTTTCTCTCTCTCTCTCTCTCTCTCTCTCTATATATATATATATATATATATATATATATATAAAGCAGTAACTTTTATTTTAAGCATTTCGTAAAATATAATTTATATCTATTTAGTTTTTGCAACATTCTTACGTTTTTACGTTTGCTGAAAGTTAAGGATACAAAGATTTTCCACAATTTTTATTATCCCAAGCGCTTTCGGTCGGCTCTTCTTTAGCTAATTGATATATATATATATATATATATATATATATATATATGTAATGAATTATTTTGAACATTATTTTTACCGATACTCGTATTTAAGTAGATATTCTGTTTTTAATTAAACAGTATTTTTATATTTATATCTACCGGCCTGATTATTTACGATAAATTTTTATTACGAAAATGTGTGCTATCCAGCATGTTCAAAATAATTCATTAAAAATTGTCGGTTGCTTATAACCAAGTTTCGTTAAAATTCGTTAATTTCCGTAACATGTTTATATATATATATATATATATATATATATATATATATATATATATAATAAAGAACAAGTAGGTAAAACGTGTCTTTGATCTAACATGTTTGACTTATAACAAGCTTCTTCAGAGATTTCAAATGAAGAAGCTTACACACTACCGACCATAAGTTTGGGACCATTTCATTTTTAGCAGAATCAAATTCGCCGAATTTGTATTTTTTTATTCTTATGCAGATGTTAAGTAAAAAAAAGTATTCTTTTCAACTTTAAAGTAAACATTTACTCAGTTTTCTACTTGACTCATCTTATTGTGATCAAGTTTTTGCAGAAAATTCAGATTTATTTATATATTATAATTACGGTATAATTTATTTTTGTAAACCATATTACTACGGTATAAATGGCAAGAAAGAAACAGATTGGCATTGAAAGAAGAGCTCAGGTTGAAATTTTTTCGAAAGAAGGATATTCTGAACGTGTTATCGCTCAAAAAATTGCGTGCATCATTGCCTTCAACGAAACTGAGTTAAATATTGACAGAAAAAGATCTGGTAGGCCCAGAGTAACATCTATTGTAGAGGATAGGCACTCGATTATATCTAGTAAGAGGAATAGAAGCAAAACCGCTCAGGAATTAACAATTAAAATGAATTCTACTTGGCAACATCCAGTATCTGTTACTACTGTTAAGAGAGGACTTCATTCTGCTGGGCTTAATGACCGTGTAGCAGTTAAGAAACCACTATTAAAGAAGGATAATAAGGATGAAATTGATCGTATAGTTCGAAATGAACTTCCTAAAAATGAACAAATGTTGTTTAAATGCTTGCAGGAGGTTTGGAAATCAGTTTCACTAACTTATTTTTATCAGTTATTAGAAAGAATGCCAAGGATTTGGTCTGCAATATTAAAGGCTCGTAATGGTTTCTTTGTCGAAAATAAAATATGAATTAACTTTAATTAAATTTGAAATTACTCTATGTTAATTTTGGTTTTAATTATTGTACAATTGTGAGCGACAATGAAATATATCTATATTTATTCTTCTAAGACATAAAACTTGTTATTTCTTTCTCTTAAGAGAATAAATCTAAGTGGTCCCAAACTTATGGTCGGTAGTATATATATATATATATATATATATATATATGAATAAATATAGTTTTAAGGTGTGCTATATTTATAGGATAAAGTGCTCAATATTAGAGAATGAGCGTATGTATATATAAAAGAGTGAACATTGAAGTCAACACTCAGGGACGACAGACTGTTTCATGCAAAGCGCAATCATCAGGCCACATGTTCAATATTCACTCTTATATATATATATATATATATATATATATATATATATATAAGAGAGAATGGCAACTACTGAAAACGGAGAGTAAAATCTAACAAATATCAGTAAGAAAAATATAGAGCTTGGTGGATATTATCCAGAGCAAATATAGTCTCTTATAACCCTACAAACGCACAACTAAATCTTCTACAGAAAACCAATGTAGTATAACAATTTACATGCCCATTCAGAGATTGTATCTCTGATATTAATAATGAACGCACAACATATACTGGTTTTAGTACAACCACACTCTCTCGTAGACTTGTCTGTCACTTTTCTGATCACAGTTCTATTAAACAACATTTCTTACACATAGCCACGTACGTAATATTAAACTGATTTTAATCAATGACACAATAATACACATACACACAGTAAAAAAAACTTCAGATATTGGAGGCCATCTACATTAAATAAAAGAAATACACACTCAATAAAATAAAATAAAATCTAGTCACAACACATTACATTGCATTTAGACATATGTTTCTGTTATTAACATTTCAATCTAGCACGTGGTATGACGTCATAGAACCGCATTACAAATTTACGACCGGCATCAGCTATTCAGTGACTGTTATCCTTGCATAGCAATGTTTGATATCAACGCAAGAGAAAATCATCTTTGATGGTGGATGCTTTTATGTTAACGTCCCTACAACCACTCTAAAGATGGCTCATGTGAACCGAAAGTTTAGAACCAGCAAAATAAAATACTATCTATATTTTTGTCTTTATTTTTACCTGAAATTAAAGTCAAAATACGATGTTTAGAACGGCTTATGATTAAGCATAATAGACATTCATTTTCTGCTATATTTAACAATATATGTATAGATTATTATCTGATAATTTTTATATATATAAATCTAGGTGAAGAGAACCAACAGTTTTATAAGTCCGAGTTCTCCAGCATTTACTTTTTTCCGAGTTGCAATGTAGTTATATATATATATATATATATAGTCATTACCGGACAGATCTTTTTCGCTGTATCACAGCTTATTAGTACGGCTAGACATCCGATTGCTTAAATTTAATTATATGATGATATATATTGAGCACTCTGGAAGAATGGTAGACTTTGAAAAAACAGTAGCTACTCTCGCATGTACGCATCGCTCATTCAGTAATGAATTAGATCACTCTGGCTATTGGACGTGTATAATGATAATATACATGCTAAAAAATCTGCTTTCTTCTACCTAGCGCTCATAGCCCAGAGGTAGAATCGCCTACTGACGCCAATTCGGCCGGGTTTTAATCCTGGGTTAAAAGCAATCGGCGTCTAACCGTACTGATGAGCTGTGATACAGCGAAACAGATCTGTCTGCTGATGACTATATATAAATATATATCTTTCACTCTTATATGAGAGGCCAGTGAAGAGAAAGAGGAACAGGTCACGGGGGTATCGGCGAATGGGTAAGAGAAGAATGAGAAAACTGCTGTGAAGAGAACTGAACACACACACACACACACACACACACACACACACACACACACACACACACACACACACACACATATATATATATAAAGATAGATAGATAGATAGACAGATGATGCATTGGCAAATTTGTTGCTATTTTATATTTTTAATTTCGCTCATGCGCTGTGTTTGTATTTTATTTTGTCTACTGGACAGTATAGTAGGGTCAGTTGGGCACCGTCTGTGAGAAAAACAGCACCATGACGCAATTCACTCCCTAAAATTTTGGAAACGGCATGCTATACCGCTTGACATCTGGATATGAACATTTCAGAGTGCTTAGGTGTCAATATGGCGACAGTGCAAAGGATTCGAAAAGAGTTGGGTGATATATCTAATTAACATGATGGTGTTTGAAGTGAACACTAGTGATAGCGACAATATGTATTCATTCGTTTTCTCACCGGAACTCATACCCAACATGGAGGCTGACATCAACTAATTTGACAAGGTAGGGTTAAGAGTTGTTTAATTTCTACAAGGCTCTGCTTAGTCGGGTACAAGATCAATAGAAATAAAGAAAAACCGGAAAAAGGAAATGAGAAATAGGAAAATCATGAAAGAGAGAAAGAGAACGGCAGAATAATAAAGACCGAAAATGAATGAAAGAAAGAAAGAAAGAAAAAGAGAGAAAGAGAGAAAGAGAAAGAAACAGAACGACTAAATGATAAAGTCAGAAGAAGACAGAAAGAAAGAAAAGAGGAAAATGAAAGAAAAAGAAAAAGAACGATAGAATGATAAAGACCAAAAACGAATGAATGAATGAATGAAAGAAATAAAGAAATGAAAAAAGAAAAAAGAAGAAAGAAGAAAGAGACAGAGAAAGGGAAA
>JBBBDQ010001089.1:4242500-4312500 GCA_037127315.1 Ascarosepion bandense
AGACACTGGAAAATTTCCCTAGAAACAAAGAAGAGAGTGCTAGATTGCTATGTGTTGTCAGTTCTTCAATGAATGCTGAACAATATAATCGGAGATGAAGAAAAAAACTTGAAGCAGCGGAAATGTGTTTCTACAGAAGGATGCTGCGGATGTCATGGACCGAGCATGTGAGCAATGATGAGGTTTTGGAAAGTATTGCTACGAAAAGGAAATTAATAGTGAGCATCAGGGAGAGACAACTGAAATTCCTGGGACATGCAATGAGGAAGGAGGGCTTGGAGAACCTGATACTGACAGGCCAGATAGAAGGAAAAAGAGACAGGAAGGCGGCGGATAACATATTTGAAGGGCCTCAGCAGGTGGATGACGGAACGGGGTTTGCGAGGTGTAACAGGAGAAAACATACTAAGAGTCACCAGGGATAGGGAGTCATGGAGAGCCATGATCGCCTGCGCCCTGAAAAGTCAGGGGACATAGAAGAGGAAGAAGATGGTCATCAGCAAAAAGAGGGGACAAATATGCCAACTGCAAGTTGGAAAATGTAAAATAAAACAAGTAAAAAAAAATTAAAATACCTGGGAAGGGTTGTGACAGAGGATGGAAAATGCGACATGAAGATCCAAAGACTCATTGGCATGGCCAAGGACGCATTTCAGAAGCTAACCAAAATACTGAGATACAGGAAAATCTCATTGGAAACAAAGAAAAGAGTACTGAATTGCTTTGTGATATCTGTCCTTCTGTATGGAAGTGAATGTTGGACGATCTCATCAAGGATGAAGGAGATGCTCAAGGGAGCAGAAATGTGATTTTACAGAAGGATGCTGAGGATACCATGGACGGAGAATGTGAGCAATGATGAGGTGTTCGAGATGATGCAAATGAGAAGAAAACTGATACTTAACATCAAAAAGAGACAGATAAGGTTCTATGTAATGAGGAAAGAGGGCCTGGAGAATTTAATACTCACAAGACAGATGTTTTATTGTAAAGGGGTAGGACCTAGTTGCTAATCTAGTACCTAGTGTAAATTCGTACCTAGGCGGCACCAATGATCTAAGTTCATCGGAGTAGAAGCCATGAAAGTATTTGTAGAAGAGGCACAGGGAAGCCACATTACGCCGGTGAGAGATTGCTTGCAGCCGGTATATGTGTATGACACAATGCTGATAGCAGATACAGAAAGGAAAATGCAGAACCTTCTACAAAAGGTAGCAAAAGAAAGTGAGAAAAATGAATTGAGCATAAA
Organism: Ascarosepion bandense; assembly: GCA_037127315.1. Classification (NCBI taxonomy): domain Eukaryota; kingdom Metazoa; phylum Mollusca; class Cephalopoda; order Sepiida; family Sepiidae; genus Ascarosepion; species Ascarosepion bandense. The sequence goes on from JBBBDQ010001089.1 coordinate 4,243,750, forward strand.
CTTCAAGAAAACTGAATGTATGATCATCAGCAAAAAGAAGAGTCCAATATGTCAACTAAAAGTCAGAGAAACTAAAATAATACAAGTGAAGAAATTCAAATACCTGTGAAGCATTCTGACAGAAGATGGAAAATGCAACATGAAGATCCAAAGACGCATTGGCATCGCCAAAGACGCTTTTCAGAAGCTATCCAGAGTAATGAGAGACAGGAAAATCTCGTTGGAAACAGAGAAGAGTGCTGGATTGCTTTGTGATATCTGTCCTTCTGTATGGAAGTGAATGATGGACGATCTCATCAAAGATGCAGGAGAGGCTTGAGGCAGCAGAAATGTAGTTTTACAGAAGGATGCTGAGGATACCATGGACAAAGCACATTTGCAACGATGAGATGTTGGAAAGGATGCAAACGAAAAGAAAACGGATAATAAATATCAGGAAGAGGCAAATGAGGTTACTGGGATACGTAATGAGGAAAGAGGGCCTGGAGAACTTGATACTCACAAGTCAGATAGATAGAAGAAGAGACAGGGGAAAGCAGCGCGAGACGTACCTGTTAGGTCTGAACAAATGGTTGACGGGGTGAGGCTTAGAAGAAATACCAAGAGAAAATTTTTTGAGAACGACAAGAGACAGAGCCAAGTGGAAGTCCATGATCGCCTGAAGGGACACGGCACATGAAGAAAAAGAACGATTGAATAAGCTAATGGCGATTTCTACGACAATAAAATATCCGTAGAAATTTCCCTATCGCATAGTTAAATATTTGAACTTTACAACTTTAACAAAATATTGCAATAACAATAAATATGAATGCTTGTCATTATCTTACGAAGCAAGGGTTTACAAATGAAAAAATTTGTGTCTGAGTTTTGTTTAATAGCAATGAAGAGATGGTTAACAGCAATGAAGAGGTGGTTCCATGCTCCCCACAACCTCCAAATCAGAGGCCTTGCTGGCGGGTGCAGTTTAGGGTCATACCCAGGACAGAAAAAATTTGAAATTGTCAACATTTTCCCTTTCACTGTAACAGACTTTAAACACATTTTATTTTCTTTCTTTTTTCTTTCTTTTTTCTTTCTTTTTGTTTTTCTTTTATTCTTTCTTTCATTCATTCATATTTTGTCTTTATCATTCTGTCGTTCTTTTTTTACTTTTTCTTTCATTTTCCTCTTTTCTTTCTTTCTGACTTCTTCCGACTTTATCATTTAGTCGTTCTCTCTCTCTCTCTCTCTTTCTCTCACTCTCATCTGAGTAGTCACATCGTTGTTTAACTTAGTAATAATACGGGAACCGATATTTCAATATGATATGGCCGTACGCCATACAATCCGCACATGCACCGCTTACAGCTCCTAGTATTCCCAAGTGGTCACCCATGTAGTTACTGATCATGTTCACCGTTGCTTAACTTCAGTGATCGTACGGTGATTTTTCAACTTGATATGGCCGTAGGTCATGTCACCCGCGCATCCAGCACTTGGTATTCTCAAGCAGTCACTCATCTAGGTCTCGACGTTGCTTAACTTCGGTGATCAAACGAGAGCCAGTGTTTCAAAATAAATCATCATGGAGAATGAGAGAACAGTTGTTCCCCAAATTTAGTCGAGTGTTGCACAAGGTTGTTTTTACTGAGCGCTCAGTGAAGGTCGAGATTAAGAAACAAGCTGATCACACAACTCTACTCGCTTTACCCTTGACCACGAGACACCGATTTGCATAAACTCTACAATTGCGGCTTTCGACGTATGGATGGCTTGACAAGCATCTCGCTCATGGGATGTTCTTATCAAGAGCAGAAGATGAGAGCCAAACAGAAAAACAGATATTAGAAATATTCTTTGACGGATGAATAGTGACAAGCACGAAAATCTTCATCGAATGATGAGGTAATGTTTTTTGACAGCAGCTTTTTAAGAAAATAATACCATGACAACTATGGAAGCCGCTAAAAGCAAAAATTCACTTGCAAACACGGATCCAGCAAAAGACTGATAAGTTCATTTTTTCGCACTTGCAAGAAAAACTGTTACCTAAAAAGTTATAATGAGCTGAATGCCATTTATTACATATCTATCTATCTATCTATCTATCTATCTATCTATCTATCTATCTATCTATCTATCCCAGAATGTTTGGAATAAAATTCAACAATAATACGACATAATAAAAATAGTAATAAAATAATAATAGAATATTGAGATAAAAAGCAACAATAATAAGATGGAATAAAAATAGTAATAAAATAATAATAGAATTTGGGATAAAAAGCAACAATAATAAGATGGAATAAAACTAGTAATAAAATAATAATAGAATGTTGGAATAAAAAGCAACAATAATAAGATGGAATAAAACTAGTAATAAAATAATAATAGAATATTGGAATAAAAAGCAACAATAATAAGATGGAATAAAACTAGTCATAAAATAATAATAGAATGTTGGAATAAAAAGCAACAATAATAAGATGGAATAAAACTAGTAATAAAATAATAATAGAATGTTGGGATAAAAAGCAACAATAATAAGATTGAATAAAACTAGTAATAAAATAATAATAGAATGTTGGGATAAAAAGCAACAATAATAAGATTGAATAAAACTAGTAATAAAATAATAATAGAATGTTGGAATAAAAGCAACAATAATAAGATTGAATAAAACTAGTCATAAAATAATAATAGAATGTTGGAATAAAAAGCAACAATAATAAGATTGAATAAAACTAGTAATAAAATAATAATAGAATGTTGGAATAAAAAGCAATAATAATAAGATGGAATAAAACTTGTAATAAAATAATAATAGAAAATTGGAATAAAAAGCAACAATAATAAAATGAATAAAACTAGAAATAAAATAATAATAGAATGTTGGGATAAAAAGCAACAATAATAAGATGGAATAAAACTAGTAATAAAAAAATAATAGAATGTTGGAATAAAAAGCAACAATAATAAGATTGAATAAAACTAGTAATAAAATAATAATAGAATGTTGGGATAAAAAGCAACAATAATAAGATGGAATAAAACTAGTTATAAAATAATAATAGAATATTGGGATAAAAAGCAACAATAATAAGATGGAATAAAACTAGTAATAAAATAATAATAGAATGTTGGAATAAAAAGCAACAATAATAAGATGGAATAAAACTAGAAATAAAATAATAATAGAATGTTGGGATAAAAAGCAACAATAATAAGATGGAATAAAACTAGTAATAAAATAATAATAGAATGTTGGAATAAAAAGCAACAATAATAAGATTGAATAAAACTAGTAATAAAATAATAATAGAATGTTGGAATAAAAAGCAACAATAATAAGATGGAATAAAACTAGAAATAAAATAATAATAGAATGTTGGGATAAAAAGCAACAATAATAAGATGGAATAAAACTAGTAATAAAATAATAATAGAATGTTGGAATAAAAAGCAACAATAATAAGATGGAATAAAACTAGAAATAAAATAATAATAGAATGTTGGAATAAAAAGCAACAATAATAAGATGGAATAAAACTAGAAATAAAATAATAATAGAATGTTGGGATAAAAAGCAACAATAATAAGATGGAATAAAACTAGTAATAAAATAATAATAGAATGTTGGAATAAAAAGCAACAATAATAAGATTGAATAAAACTAGTAATAAAATAATAATAGAATGTTGGAATAAAATGCAACAATAATAAGATGGAATAAAACTAGAAATAAAATAATAATAGAATGTTGGGATAAAAAGCAACAATAATAAGATGGAATAAAACTAGTAATAAAATAATAATAGAATGTTGGAATAAAAAGCAACAATAATAAGATTGAATAAAACTAGTAATAAAATAATAATAGAATGTTGGAATAAAATGCAACAATAATAAGATGGAATAAAACTAGAAATAAAATAATAATAGAATGTTGGGATAAAAAGCAACAATAATAAGATGGAATAAAACTAGTAATAAAATAATAATAGAATGTTGGAATAAAAAGCAACAATAATAAGATGGAATAAAACTAGTAATAAAATAATAATAGAATGTTGGAATAAAAAGCAACAATAATAAAATGAATAAAACTAGTAATAAAATAATAATGAAATGTTGGGATAAAAAGCAATGAAAATAAGGTGGAATAAAATTTGTAAAAATTAAAATATCGTTGGGATAAGAATTTTTTTTATTAATGAGAGAATGTTCTAAATATTCCCTGTAAATATTGAAAAAAAAATAAGACGAGCAAACATCGAACACTATTTACTTAGTAATGTCGATTAATCTTATTAGTGATGTTAATTCATAAAATCTGAATTCGAAATCAAACAATAATTGAATTCCTGTTTGTATAATCATATTATGTCCTTTAATATCTTATTGGTCCTCTGATAGCGAATACAGACCCCACGCTGGATATTGTTTGTCCATCAATACCCGCTTGTGAGAATGGTTCTGAAGGGGGGGGCGTAAATTATATAATTAGTGCTGATATATTTCATCTATTTCCCCTGGTGCTTCGAGTTTGGCAAATTTGCATAATTGGTGCCCTTATTCACATTATTGATATTCGGATTATCGAGTCGTTAGAATCTTGGCAAACCTTTAATTTCGTCATTTCATTTCCTATGTAGAAAAATACAAACAAAACAAACAAAAACAAAAAGTAGTTCTTTTTAAAACTGATGCAGAAATTTCCAGCATATTAATTTTTTAATTTCGAAAAATTTATATCCTCATTATCCAGTCATCAAATAATTTTCCGGAAGCCGTTAAATAACTTTTTTCAGGGTGTGTCTATATTTCTGATATGAGATATTGTAACTATTTACACTATTTACATTGTTTGGACTGTTTTCCTCATCTTTATTGTCATATCCACTCCTTCAACATCTATTTATACTTCTGAGAGGACGTATTGTATCTATTTACATTATTTACATTGTTCGAACTGGTGTTCTCATTTTTGTTGCCATATTCACGACGTTTCGACCTTTGTACGGTCAGACCTTCTTCAGGTTATTGAAATTTCGAACTGAAGCCTATTTTCTGCTTAGCGTGGGTGGGGTAGATTGTTCTAGTTACATGTGTCATGCCTCTTCCAGATGTCACAGTTTCGTCATTTTTCAGTTTTAAAGTTGTTGAAAATTTTTCAGATGTAAATTACAAAGGCAAAAATATTTTAAAAAAAAGGAAAAAATTGTACTGTTTTTCCCAGCTCCACCCTGACCCGGAGTGGTAGCACCTGTTAGGGTCCCAGCTATGAGCAAATACTTAACACCCAAAGTGGGGTCAAAACACAATGAATGTATAAAAATAAACTTTTATAGAAAATATTCATTTTTGAAAGAAAAAATTATTACCATAACACATTTTTGAAGGAAAAAAATATTATCAGCAATAGATTTTTTAATACAAAACTAGAAAACATCTTCAGTTTTCTAAAATAAAACAACAAATTCATCAAAATCTGACTGAATCAACCCTTTCACTATAACCAAACACTGAAAAAATACCTTTAAACCCTACCTTTTTGGCATTAAATAACCCATAGAGGTGTTGATATGCCGTTAAACAAAACTCAAACTCAAACTGAAAGTCATAAAATAATTTACATCATTTTTCAGCCCTAAATTTTCAGGGGTAAATTACAAAGACAAAAATATTTTTAAAAAGAAGAAAAATATTTGTAGAAAATGAAGAAATTTTAAAATCCTAAGTGTTCTATCAGGATCCCAGCAACGATTTGGTATTATGGCATAAGTGGCATTGTGGTATATATAGTTATTCGATGGAGAAGGAAGGGTTTTTGTGGCCATTGAAGAAATTGTTAGACTGAACTGGTCGTAAGTCGGATTAATTTGGTGTAGTATAGACACTATTAAAGCAGTTTTTCCAACACTTCCTTAGTCTTTGTTCCATGAAAGTAAATGTACCATCATTGATTAAATATATACATTGAGTTACTAAATTAAATATTTGTTTGAATTTCTGAGATGAGGTATTGTAATTATTTACATTATTTACATTGTTGTCATGTTTGTTGCTATATTCACGACATTTCGGTCGTTGTACGATTCAGATGATTGGCATTTCGAACTGAACTCTTTATTTCGTTCGCTTGGGTATATCGTTCTCGTTCCACGAATCATGCCGCTTCCAGATGTCTCAGTTATCTCCATTTAACTAAACTCTATGTTTTGTTCACCTCTGCATGTGTCCTTTTATCCTTGGCTCAGTGGATAAAAGCATTGGTTGGATCCAGTGACTTTACCCAAAGGGTTGTGAGTTCAATACCTGGTTACAGCAGAGGTGAACAAAAAATTTAGAGCGTTAAGTTAAAGGTAGATGACTGATACTGTGAAATCTGGAAGAGGCATGACGCATGGAACTAGAACAATCTACCCCACCCTCGCTAAGCGGAATAAAGGCTTCGGTTCGAAATTTCAATAACCTGAAGAAGTTCTGATCATACAAAGGCCTAAACGTCGTGAATATGGCAAAAAAAATGAGAACAAGAGTTCAAACAATGTAAATAGTGTAAATTAAAATACCTCATCTCGGAAAGATAAACAAATCCTGAAGAAGTTCGGATAATGCAACGACCGAAAAGTCGTGAACATGACACTAAAGATCATGTAAGTTCGAACAATGTAAATAATTTAAATAGATACAATACCTCCTCTCAGAAGTATAAACAGATGTTGAAGGAGTGGATATGACAATAAAGATGAGGACAACAGTCCGAACAATGTAAATAGTGTAAATAGTTACAATATCTCATATCAGAAATATAGACACACCCTGAAGAAGGCTGCAATGTACAATGCTCAAAACGTTGTGAATATGGCATCAAAGACGAGTACAACAGTCCGATTAATGTAAATTGAGTAAATATTAGTCATATATAAATAAGGTGTCGCTGCAGACATTTGGGTATGAACTTGGTTTGCTAGAAAACACACAAGGTCAACCTTGTTTTGATGAAATTAGAGGAATCGTGCTGTTAGGATCACGTGATATTGTAAAAATAATATATATACACTACAGGCCATAATTATTAGGCCACCCCAATGTTTAAAAGAAAATGTATTTCATACTATTTTATAGTATTTATTGCCAATTGAATAATTGTAAATGAAAATAGAATAGTTCTATTGTTAATACTGCACAATAACATGTGCATCAAATGAATTTATAAATATTGAATAACTACCTATATTGCAGTTTCATTAATGAAAGAATGAAGAAAATTTAGGGTGATTCGGACGTGTTCATCTTTGCTTCTATGCCTTGTAAAATTTTGTAAAGCAATAATAACAAAAGAACCATTCTATTTTCATTTAGAATTATCCACTTGGCAATAAATACTAAAAAAGGTATGAAATACATTATTTCTTTTAAAAAACTGGGGTGGCCTAATAATTATGGCCGGTAGTCTCTGTCTCTGTCTCTGTCTCTCTCCCTCTCTCTCTATATATATATATAGACTACCGACCATCATATATATATATATAGAGAGAGAGAGAGCACCTCTAAAGTGTGCGATGAGTAAATTGTCGCTATTTGCCTTATAAAATTTTGCAAAGTAATAATAACAAAAGAACCATTCTATTTTCATTTAGAATTATCCACTTGGCAATAAATACTAAAAAAGGTATGAAATACATTATTTCTTTTTAAAAACTAGGGGTTGCCTAATAATTATGGCCGGTAGTGTATATAGGTAGAAAAACATTAGAGACAGAAAAGAAAAATGTCTGACAGTATTCTTTGAAGGTGTTATTTCTAGTAACTTTAGAAAAAATTACTAAATCAAATATCGTAATTCTAGGCCTCGGTTATCACGCCATAATGTCTAGCAACATCATTACTTCGCTATAACCCGGCTCTAGACCCTAGACATGGGGCTGAGAAGTGATGCTCTGAGTATAATCTCGCGGGGAACAAGGCCAGATGTTGGTAGCTATCATTGAAAAGAAATGATTCAAAATCGTTTTGTTGACCCAGTCTTTAAGACTCATCGTTAGTTAATGTGTTTCCTCAGTCCATTTTTAGTACAATTTTAACACAATTTTCCACATCTGTTGTTAATATATTGATCCGATACGTTGCTTTCAGTTGAATGGCGTTGAATAGCAATGGAAGTGCATTGTTTAAATTCTTTTGCTCTTTGAGCCAATTTACTGTAGAAACGTAATTGTTTTTTAATCAATTCGTCCGAAGACGCAAGGGGGCTACTGGAAATGAAAGCAATTTATAAGAAACTGAAATCCAATCCTAAACAAGAAAAAAGGGATAAACCTCTACACTTGTTCAGAAGACCTTGGATAAATGTGAACCGGACGATAAGGAAACTATCTACTCCTATTGTGGAAAGAAAATCGTAAAAAATTCAAAATTTAGGCAAACTGTTAGAAGTGTAAGGATAATGTAGAACTTAGAAGGAACCAGAAGAATCCTTAACAAGAAACAAGTGATAAACCTCTACACTTGTTCAGAAGGCAGAGGAAGAGTGTGAACCGGACGATAGAGTGAAACAACTGCTAAATATATACTGTAATTTTTCGTGTATAATTATTCGTATGAACGCCTTCCACGTGAGAAGTATCCGACGTATAGTGGGGATCTCATGGCAGGGTAAGGGGCCCAACACTGAGGTACTGTCTCGAGCCGGTCTGCCTACCACGTTCACATTCTTTAAACAGCGCAGCCTCCGCTGGCTAGATCATGTCCACCATGGCCAGAGGGTCACATTCCAAAAGACCTCCTATATGAAGAGCTGGCCTCTGGAAGAAGACCCACTGGGTGGTCAAAACTGCGGTATCGTGACATCATAAAACATGATATGAAAGCAGTGGGTATCAACACGGAGTCATAGGAGAGTGTAGCAGTCAACCGGTTCAAATAGAGAGGAACCCTGGCCCAACAACTCAAATCAAGAGAGGAGCAGCTGACACAAGTCGCGATGGAGAGGCGGGTTCTCAGAAACCAAAGTGACAGCTCCGACACACCAGAAACAAAACATAAATGCATCCTCAGCAACAAAGACTGTCACTCCTGCATCGGTTTCTACAGACACAGACGTCGATGTTCCAGCCAAGCAGGCAACTAGGATGTTACCCATGGTCATCCCTGACCGACGGAGACATACTACAATTCGTGTATAATTTACTGTATATATATACAATAAATTCGATGTGTAAATTGTCGCCATTTTATATTTTTAATTTCGCTCATGCGCGTTGTTTGCATTTTGATTTTGTCCACTGTACAGTAAAGTCGGGTCAGTTGGGCACCATCTGTGAGAAAAAGAGCGCCATAGCTCTGCCAGAAATTTGAGAATTAAGGCTAAAATTCTTCTTGTTGCAACAAAGGTAAAGACTATGGACATCGTCCAGAAGAGATGCGAAGTCGTCCGGAGGCCGGAGTTGAAGCTAATGGAGATTTTGTTGAATTAATTTATTCGTTAATATTTCAATATATGTTTGTGTAATTTTGATACGTGCAGCTTTTAAATTGTTATGTCAATGTCATATTCATCTTAGCGTGATTTAGACGACAATTGATCTATCGCACAGCATATATCTCTTAAAATGAGATGTCAGTGTTATTTTTTATTTTGGCATCATTTACACAACAATTCATCCATCGCACCCTGTATAACTGTTAAAATGAGATGTCAGTGTCATTTTCACCTTGGCGTCATTTAGACGAAAATTAATCTATCGCAACCTGTAAAACTGTTAAAATGAGATGTCAGTTTTATTTTCATTTTGGCGTCATGTAGACGACAATTCATCCATCGCACACTGCATAACTGTTAAAATGAGATGTCAGTGTTATTTTCATGTTGGCGTCATTTACACAATAATTCATCCCTCGCACCCTGTATAAATGTGAAAATGAGATGTCAGTGCTAGTTTCATTTTGGCGACGTTTAGACGAAATTTCATCCATCGCACACTTCATATCTGTTAAAATTTAATGTCAGTTTTATTTTCATCTTGGAGTCATTTATACAACAATGCATCAATCGCAACCTGTAAAACTGTTAAAATGAGATGTTAGTTTTATTTTCATTTTGGCTTCATTTAGATGACAATTCTTCCATCGCACACTGCATATCTGTTAAAATGAGATGTCTATGTAATTTTCATCTTTTCCTTTTCATCTTTCATTTTCATCTTTTCATTTTCATCTTTCATTTTCATCTTTCATTTTCATGCGTCATTTACATAACAATTCATCCATCGCAAGCCTGTATAACTGTTAAAATGAGATGTCAGTTTTAGTTTCATTTTGGCGTCATTAGACGAAAATTCATCCAATGGATACTGCATATCTGTTAAAATGAGATGTCAGTGTTATTTTCATTTTGGCGTCATTTACACAACAATTCATCCATCGCACCCTGTATAACTGTTAAAATGAGATGTCAGTGTTATTTTCATTTTGGCGTCATGTAGAAGACAATTCATCCATCGCACACTGAATATCTGTTAAAAAGAGATGTCAATGTTATTTTCGCTTGGCGTCATTTACACAACAATTCATCCATCGCACCCTGTAAAACTGTTAAAAGGAGATGTCAGTTTTTTTTCATCTTGGCGTCATTTACACAACAATTCATCCATTGCACCCTGTATAACTGTTAAAATGAGATGTCAGTTTTATTTTCATTTTGGCGTCATGGAGACGACAATTAATCCATCGCCCACTGCATATCTGTTAAAATGAGATGTCAATGTTATTTTCGCTTGGCGTCATTTACACAACAATTTATCCATCGCACCCTGTATAACTTAAAATGAGACGTCAGTGTTATTTTCATCTTGTCATTTACACAACAATTCATCCAACGCACCCTGTAAAACTATTAAACTGAGATGTCAGTTTTATTTTCATCTTGGCGTCATTTACACAACAATTCATCCATCGCACCATTTATAACTGTAAAAATGAGATGTCAGTTTTATTTTCATTTTGGCGTCATGTAGACGACATTTAATCCATCGCACACAGCATATCTGTTAAAATGAGATGTCAGTTTTATTTTCATTTTGGCGTCATGTAGACGACAATTCATCCATCGCACACAGCATATCTGTTAAAATGAGATGTCAGTTTTATTTTCATTTTGGCGTCATGTAGACGACAATTCATCCATCGCACACTGCATATCTGTTAAAATAAGATGTCAATGTTATATTCATGTTGGCGTCATGTAGACGACAATTCATCCATCGCACACAGCATATCTGTTAAAATGAGATGTCAGTGTTATTTTCATCTGGGCGTCATTTATATAACAATTCATACATCGCACCCTGTATACCTGTTAAAAAGAGATGTCACTTGTATTTTTATCTTGGCGTCATTTAGACGAAAACTCATCAATCGCACACTGCATGTCTGTTAAAATGAAATCTCAGTGTTATTTCCAACTTGGCCTCTTTTACACGACAATTCATCCATCGCACCCTGTAAAACTTTTAAAATGAGATGGCAGGTTTATTTTCATTTTGGTGTCGTTTAGACAAAAATTCATCCATCGCACGCTGTATAACTCTTAAAATGAGATGTCAGTGTTATTTTCATCTTGTCGACATTTGCACAACAATTCATCCATTGCACCCTGTATAACTGCTAAAATGAGATGTGAATTTTATTTTCATCTTGGCGTCATTTAGACGACAATTCATCCATCGCACATTGCATATCTATTAAGATGAGATATCAGTTTTATTTTCATTTTGGCGTCAATTAGACGACAATTCATCCATTGCACACTGAATATCTGTTAAAATGAGATGTCAGTGTTATTTTTATCTTGTCGACATTTGCACAATAATTCATCCATCGCACCCTGTATTACTGCTGAAATGAGATGTCAGTTTTATTTTCATTTTGGCGTCATTTAGACGACAATTCATCCATCGCACCCTGTACAAATCAAAACTTCCGTTTTCTTCAAGAATCCGTTCCTAAGCAATTCCATGATTCCCGGTCCGTTACCTCTTGGGTTTCTTGTTATTTGTTCACCACTGCATTGTATCCTCAAGAACACATGGCCCGGTGGATAAAAGCGTTGATTAGATCAATTCACTTGCCCCAAAGAGCTGTGAGCTCAATACCAGGCTACAGCAGTGGTAAACAAGTAACTTAGAGAGTTCAGTTAAAGGGAGATAACTACATGACACCCGGAAGTGTCATCGGACATGGAATGAGAATGATATACCTCAGTGACCGAAATAAAGGGTTCTGTTCGAAATTTCTTGCACCTGAAGAAGTCCGGAGCGTACAATCACCGAAATGTCGTAAGCATGGCAATACGGATAATGACAACAGACTGAAGAATCTCAATTATGTAAATACCACCTCATCTTATAAGTATAACCCAAAAACTACAACGTTAGATCACACTCATTGGACATAGATAAAGCCCTTCGTCATGTGTGAGCCTTATCTAAGAGTACAATCTTTGTGTTTCTTCATTGCACGAACGACCATGAAACCTCTACCGAGATATTTTCTAATCAATTCGTTCGTTCCAGCTACAAGGGGAATTATTGATGTTCCCACGTATAACATTTTTCAGATTTCCATTTGAAGATCCTTGTTATGATAGTTTTTTTTCAAACATACATTACAGTCTGCAGGAACTATCATGGCAATAAAAAACACATTATATTTTTGTGGTCTTTGTTAACAATGTATCGGTGATTAGCTTTGATTATTCTGTCTGTTTGTATTGCAAACTCCCATAAAATTGTTGCACTTTCTATCTCTCTAACCGGCTATGGTTTGTTTTTGTTACCAGTTTCCTTCCCGTATAAGTTGCATATTTTTCAGTTTAGATATTAGCCCACTCTACTATCATGCTGTTTTTTTTATATTCAGTTGGTGCTAATTCCTCGCACTTCCCGACTGTGGAATTCTCTTCCACACGATTGCTTCCCCGACGGCTACAATCTGCAGGAGTTTAAATGTAAGGTCAATAGACACCTCCTAACACACTAACCTGCTCCCATTCTATCAAGCACTCTTCCCATCTGCTTAACCCTCAGCCTCGCTATCCTTACTCATCTGTCACCTTCCTCCTGACAGTCTAACCACTCCTTCTCTTTACCTTCCCCTATGTAGCCCCATGTGCAATAGTGGCAGTGGAATGCCTTGCTTGGGATGAGATGATTAAAAAAAATACTATGCAACCTGTTACAAGATGGGGAATTATTTCTGGATATTTATCACAGAATCTGTATTTTGAGTCAACACATTATTATTATTGTAACACTATTTCTGGTGCCGAGAAAGGGTGAAAAGAAGGAGAAAAATAATAATTGAATACTTTTTCTTTCTTCTTCACCCGATAAAAGTTAGGCGAGGCATATTCTAAGAGAACACCCAAGAAAAATATATAAAGATTTTATGACTCTTGAGTGCTGGCTATAAAGTTCTAATGGCCATTATCGTAGAAAGTGAGCTTCTCGGTTATTGAAAAGTTTAACGACCATTGATAAAGCGACAGCGGTCTAAGAGTTTGATCTGAAACAGACTTTCCCTGAGCATAAGGGATTTCATGACCCTAGGGACAGCTACCTTCTGGTCAGAAGGAGAGACGAAATTCCTAGAAATAAAGTTTTCTTTGCTTCTTTGTGGAATTTTGCGATGTTGACAATTAAATATAAACATATGGTTTTCTTTTCGACTAAAGTTAGATAATTTCTTACGACGACTGAAATGATAAAACACAGATGTGAAACGACCACACACCAAAAATTCAATGAAAAATAAATTTTGAAACGATAATTAAAATTTGACCCCTGTGCTATACTACGACCCTCAAGCCAAGGTAAAAAAAGAATTTACACAGGAGAGAAAGAGATGGGGTTGATCAGATGACCGATGAGAAAAAAGGCCCAGGTGGATTTCGGGAAAGTCGTAGAAACGTTTCACGCTCATCGAGCAAGGGTAAGAGGTACTCACACAGGAGAGAAGCAAACGAGGTTGATCAGGTGACCAAAAGGAGGATCCCTCTTTGGTCATTTTAAAATGCTAAATATACCCAAAGTGCGTCACAACCACAACTGCTGGATGTGAGGCTCAATATAAAAAAAGAGTCGGTGGGTGTGAGTCAACCGGCTACACTGAGAGATTCAGCGCGGGTCCGCTTCCCCCACTTGGGGTCCGAAGCGATCACCTGCAGTCAGAGATTCAGCCTGAAGAGGAAGATTCGACTGAGGTGAAGAGGAAAAGTCAACAAGTGAAGAGACACAGACTGAAGAGACCCAGTAGAGAAGACAGGGACTGGTGCAGACCAGAAAACAGTGTGTGCAAACCGGAAAGAACCGGCGAAGACGCGGCTAAGACAGAGACTGGTGCAGACCAGAAGACCTCGCGTGCCGACCAGAGAGAAATAGCGAGGATCAGACCGGAGAAACCCGCCGGTGACATGACACACGAGACAGTTTCGACGCCAACAGTAGAGTTGGTTTTACAGTTAGTTCGAGAGTGGAATTGAGTACAGTACAATAAATTATAGTAGAGTTTGACTGGTACGGGGCGATTTAACACGGAAGACGTGTTGTCACATGACTGCCCGCCTTAGACTTTAGCATGGTGCCAGACCAACCAACTTAGATAGAGTGTTACATTCTATAGGTTAGAGTTATAGTTGTCTGCATGCAAGAGTGATAAACCCTAACCAAATACTGTACCGAACAGAACGTATATATATATATATATATATATATATATATATATATATATATATATCTTATTGATATATCTTGTTAATTTCACAAAAATTTCCTTTCATTATTGTGGCTCCCAGCTCTGTCTGAATCGTCGATGCAGCGGATTTTGGCGACTTTCAACCCAAACCGGCAAGCAATTGAAGCGATTTAACACAACGTGGAACAGAGTTTGGTTTGAAAAGAATCGATTGACTATTATGATTGCTATTGTTTTTGATTTTGATATAATAGACGTGTCTTGATTGCCATGCCAATAAGGTAACTTACGTACACATATAAATTTATACACACCTGCATACCCACCTTCATACACACATAGATACACATATACTCTCACAAAAACATGCACCACATTCGGAACAGAAAACATTGGCTCTCGTTTCGAGGACCGAAGTTAAGAAGCGTCAAGTCCGATTAGTAATCAAATGGGGGACTGCTTGGGAACACCGGGTACTGTAAAAAAAATCATACAATCCGAAACTTACTTCGGCTTTAAAAGAACCCGCAACGTGTTGATAAACCATAAAAATAAAATCAGTCAATTAAAAACAGAACATGCAGAATGTGGGGGCGGGGACATATCGTTGAATAGCTCCACATTAATCTATCAGAGCTTAGGTGTGGCATAAAGCCAAAGTATGGGACACCTAGTGAGGATCAAACTCTCTTAATGTCAGCAATGATTACGTATAATGACATTATTGATATTGAACAGCAACATATAGAGCAGGAGCACAATAACACCGTTGGATAGAGCAAGTTTTCAACTACAAGAAACTGTTTCCCATATAGTCATATGTTTTTTTGTGGAGAATGGAGATCTAAATTTACTGAAATATTTTTCATTTTGATGATTCAGTTTGAAAATGTTAAGTGGACTCATGGTTAAAAATTTGATAGAACAGTTTAGTTTCAAATTTGATGATTGAAAGTTCATTTTATGGTGCAGAAGCAAGTTCAATATCCCGTGTAAGATCAGGTTAGAAAAAAAATTAGAGAACTTTTTCTTCTTCTAACATCTCAAATATTTTCACATAGGATGAAATTAAAGCTATATACAGCTTTATGTATATAGCGAATGTGCGTTGTGGTCCAGTGGATATCGGCTCGGAACGAGAAGCCGGGGAGCCGAGTTCGAATTCCAGTTGAAGCCATTGTATTCACTGACGCGCAAATACCCTTCCTTCCAGTTATAGGTTAAATAGCAGGACAGATTGGGTTCTATAGCCTTGGTCGGCAACCAGTCTACCGCAGAAAGCAATGGCAACCTACTGTGGGATAATCTTCTGCCCAGTGAGTCATGTCTCTTTCGAGACATGATCGCCCAAGCGTGTATCGCGTATGGCACTTAACTGACTGACAGCTTGCGTTAGAAGTGTTATGCTATATTGTAGTGAAACCTGGCCGCTTAATGAAGTTAATATTAGCAGAATTGTACGGTGGATGTGCAATGTCAGAGTTAGAAAATCATCAGAATAGGCTGGGTATTGCCAATATAATAGATGCTATACGTCGAGAAAGACTTAGATGGTTTGGGCATGTTGATAGAATGGACATAGATAAGTCGGCCAGCAGTTGTAGGGCTATTGAGGCTTATTGGCTATGCAGCGTCGCTCCAAATATTCTGCCTCCCATTTCTCACCATAGAGTCTACAACAGATTCAGGGAGCTCAATAACACCATCGGATAGAGCAAGTTCTCAGCTACAAAGTTTTTATTTCCTTCCACATAGTCACCTCTATGTATTTTTGCCAGCGTTGTACAAGAGCTAACATATCAGCATTAGTAAAAATGGCCAGTCAGATTAGCTCGTTAAACATTGCCTGTGATGTGGCGTTTTTATATGTGTTACAATAAAGAAACCAAATATAGCCTTTTTCTTCTATGTACTGCGATACTTCAGGATTTAAGCGATCATGGCTCTCCACATTTTTCTAATGCGTGTATCTCTTAGCAGACTTTCCCCACTTCCGCTTACTTGAACAGCTTGTATGAATACATACAAGCTGTTCAAGTAAGTGATACATCGCCTTCTCTGTCTATCTTGCTTTCAATATGCCTTGTGAGGGTTAAGTTTTTCAAGCCATCCTTCCTCATGTGCCATAAGAGTTTTAGCTGTACACGTATTCTTCTTTTTCTCTTTGCCGTGTCACTTCAGAACTTTGGCGATCATGGCTCTCTACAATTTCTGCCCTTTATAGCTCTCAAAAAGGTTGTCTTTTCACCATCACTCACAAACCCTGCTCAGCCAGCCATTATTTCAACGCTTCTAATCATAGATTGGAGGAGCGTGGAACCGCATCGTAATTAATGTTGTTACCAAGTACAACCTTCCTCTAACAAGATCTCTAATCGGGAGATTGGGGGTTTTGAGGAGGTGGAACCACTTCTTAATTGCTGTTGTTCCCAGGTCCACCCTTCCGGCAGCAAGGCCTCTGATCGGGAGATTATAGATTTTGACAAGCTTTGAAATATCTCTTAATTGCTATTGTTCCCAGATCAAACCTTCCGGCAGCAAGGCATCTGATAGGGTGACTGGAGGTTTTGAGAAGCATGGATCCATCTCTTGATTGTTGTTGTTCCCAGGTACACTCTTCTGGTAGCAAGGCCTCTGACCGAGAGATTGAAGGTTTTTGAAGTATGAAAGCCCCTCTTCATTGCTGTTGTTCCCACGACAACCATGACTCAGGGTGGTAGCACTTGTTATGGTCCCAACTATGAAATCCCAAGCAAAAACAAGTCCCTATGAAAGTATGAAAATACATTTTCATAGTGAAAAGAAAGAATAACCAATAATTTTTACATATTTAGAGTAAAATGTCCAATACCTATTTATAATAAAACTGACAGTATAGCCCGGCGTAGCTCGGGTGTAATGAAAGCTTTAAAACTAATCCATGGTCCTGGAGCTCAGACACTTTGGACGTTGGCACGAAAGACTAAAAAGCAATAGTTGTTTCCAGTTAAAGCGAAATCGTAGACTGAAAGAAAAATGAATAGATGTAAGTCAAATTTTGATTTCCTGGTATCGATATCAAATAGGTTTTTTCGTCGTAAACTGAATTTTGAAGGCTAAATAAGTCCTCTTAGTAAATGGTATCATGGTCGAGACTAAGAACAACAATTATACCTACTTAGAGCCAAACCCGAAGCAAAAACTAAAATAAAAGGACTGAAAAAATACAGGCAGATAAACAGACACACACAAACATCTTGCCTTTTATATATATAGTCATCCGCAGACAGATATCGGACCACTCCTTCTATAACCCGATTTTTTCGATTATCGATTTTCGATATTTATCGAGGTTACCTCGACACAAAACCTAGCCAAGAACACTCGCAGATGCTTATAGTTCAACTGTGTAAATTTTCAAGAAAATCGGTTCAGCCGTTTCGGAATCTGTAGCTAATGGACACACACACACACACACATACACACACACACACACACACACACACACACAAAGTTCCATTTATAAATAAGTTTAGATTACCAATACATTTTATAGCAAAATGACCAACAAGACATTTTATGCATAGTTAAAAGCATACAATTGGTTTCAAAATATACTGAGATGAAGCCATAAAATTGTGTTCAAATTATTTAGATTTTGGTCTTGCGTAGCCAATAGGGGTTGATATTTTACAAAACAAAATTAACCACCTACCCTTTTACAGTGAAACTGATGAAATGTAACCGCAATTTCTACTCCAACAGCTTCTTTCCTCGCACTTCCCGCCTGTGGAATTCCCTACCGCATGCTTGCTTCCCCGACGGCTACAACCTCCAGGAGTTTAAATGTAATTTCAATAGACACCTCCTAACACACTAACTCACACCCACTCTCTCCAGCTCTCTCCATATGTACATCCTAAGTCGTCTATCACCCCCCTTCTGACATTTCCTATACCCAATCCCTCTATGTAACCCCCTGCGCTATAGTGGCAGTGGAATGCCTTGCTTGGAGTGACACGATTAAAAAAAAACAGTCAAAACGACCAAGATGAAAGAACTCTTTCGAGGATTCAATCCATATAATATCCTACAATTTCTTAAAGAAATCAAACTGTATTCCAAAATATAACTTCAACAAAACTACAACATAAAACACACACATCAGCGCCTCTAGTAATTATGTCCGCACAAACATGTATATGAACAAAAGCTGAGTATTATCTACCATGTATTCGATTGTGAAAGCAGAATAACATATTTTTATTACTTTCAAGCGCCCAAGAAAATCAACCAACCAATCAACCTTTTATGACATTAGTCCATATATCTTATAATTTCTTAAATCAAATTGTATTCCAAAATATAACTTCAACAAAACTACAACATAAAACACACACATCAGTGCCTCTAGTAATTATGTCTGCACAAACATGTATATGAACAAAAGCTGAATATTATCTACCATGTATTTGATTGTGAAAGCAGAATAACATATTTTTATTACTTTCAAGCGCCCAAGAAAATCAACCAACCAATCAACCTTTTATGACATTAGTCCATATATCTTATAATTTCTTAAATCAAATTGTATTCCAAAATATAACTTCAACAAAACTACAACATAAAACACACACATCAGTGCCTCTAGTAATTATGTCTGCACAAACATGTATATGAACAAAAGCTGAATATTATCTACCATGTATTTGATTGTGAAAGCAGAATAACATATTTTTATTACTTTCAAGCGCCCAAGAAAATCAACCAACCAATCAACCTTTTATGACATTAGTCCATATATCTTATAATTTCTTAAATCAAATTGTATTCCAAAATATAACTTCAACAAAACTACAACATAAAACACACACATCAGTGCCTCTAGTAATTATGTCTGCACAAACATGTATATGAACAAAAGCTGAGTATTATCTACCATGTATTTGATTGTGAAAGCAGAATAACACATTTTTATTACTTTCAAGCGCCCAAGAAAATCAACCAACCAATCAACCTTTTATGACATTAGTCCATATATCTTATAATTTCTTAAATCAAATTGTATTCCAAAATATAACTTCAACAAAACTACAACATAAAACACACACATCAGTGCCTCTAGTAATTATGTCCGCACAAACATGTATATGAACAAAAGCTGAGTATTATCTACCATGTATTTGATTGTGAAAGCAGAATAACACATTTTTATTACTTTCAAGCGCCCAAGAAAATCAACCAACCAATCAACCTTTTATGACATTAGTCCATATATCTTATAATTTCTTAAATCAAATTGTATTCCAAAATATAACTTCAACAAAACTACAACATAAAACACACACATCAGTGCCTCTAGTAATTATGTCCGCACAAACATGTATATGAACAAAAGCTGAGTATTATCTACCATGTATTTGATTGTGAAAGCAGAATAACACATTTTTATTACTTTCAAGCGCCCAAGAAAATCAACCAACCAATCAACCTTTTATGACATTAGTCCATATATCTTATAATTTCTTAAATCAAATTGTATTCCAAAATATAACTTCAACAAAACTACAACATAAAACACACACATCAGCGCCTCTAGTAATAACATTTAAACAATCTTATATATGCTCAACAGCTGATTATCATGTGTCATGGATTCAACTCTGACCTCAACAAAACCCCTTTCTTTTCTTTTCCACCTTAAGTTAAATTGGATTTTACTTCTATGTGCTGTGTTTCTTCAGAACGTAATTGATCATGGCCCTCTTTATCTCCCTATCCCTTGTAGCTCTAAAAACCTTTTCTCTTGTTAACCGTCCCAAACCCTGCTCTTTCATCCATTTGCTCAAGCCCATCAAGTATGTCATGCGTTGCTTTCCCATGTCTCTCTTTTCGTTTATCCTTCTGTTACGTGTTGTAGTGGCAACAAAAGAAGAAAAATGATTAATAAAACTCAAAGCTAAATTACAGAAAATATTTAATTTTCGATAAACACAAAATAAAATATATACAAAATTTACAATTTTGTTGAATTCAAAACAGATACACAGAGTTTACTACTGGCAAGTGTTACGGGTATGTGTTACGAAGGGGAAAGAAAGTGAGTCAAGTGTCTTTACTCAGTTAAGCTAGCAAAGTAATCTAAGAGCTATACTTTTTGAAAATCCTCAAATGTCTATATAAAGAATAATTATTAGTTTGGTCAATGAAAGAGTTAAAAAATCTATTTACACATTTAGTTCTATGAGGTTCTCTTTCAGGTTTTAGTTGGTCGGCAACTTTTCGTAGAGATACTTTCGGCTGGATATACAAATCCTTGAATCAAAGCCGGAGTTGATAATGTCAGCAAATCATTTTAACAAGTGACTACTCTCTTCCCAAAACATATTTTTATAAGGGCTAACACCTAATTTGCATATTTTTAGAATCAATTCTCTAGATTTTACTGGAATATACTGGAGATTTCTAGAATCTTCCAAAACGTTGTATTCCTAATTTCTCTATTTAACAACTACTTCGTGAATTAAAGTTTTTTTGTAGTAACAAGTAGGACTCAGTAGAATCCCTTATTATAATCTTTTAGACATTATTAATATCATTTTATATATAAATTCATCCTCGTAACACTTTCTGTGAGTATAAGATTCTCCAAGCCCTCCTTCCTCAATATTTGTCGCTTCAGTTGTATTTTCTTGATCTTAACTATCAGTCTCCTTTTCGCTTATATCCTCTCCAAAAACCTCTCGTTGCTCCCATGTTTATTCCATGGTAGCCTCAGCATCCTTCTGTAGAACCACATTTAGGTTGCGTCAAGCCTTTCTTCATCTTGGATGAGATTGAAGAGCGAATTCTCAAAAGAATCATCTGCTGGTTTATTAAACAGAAACCCTTCGAGATAAAACCCCTTCTCCCATTTCTTCATAGTACCACAGCTTGACTGTTTTTTCTTCGTTAAAAGCATGGGTTCTAAATTTTTTTACAATTTATGGTTAATCTTTTGAAAATTAGTTTAGATATGGAAAAAAATTATCGACTTATCCAATGAATAAATAAAATCTATTATTTACTAGACAAATGATATCTATTTTTTCAGGGTTTGCCTTGTCGAGGGCCCACAAGTCAATACCTGTGCATTGGCTTAATATGCAGACATATTACCGTAATATTTCGTCAATTTTATTGTCCCGTTTTAGAAATTTTATTGAGTAAATGGCTACCTTTTTTTTGTCAATAATCGCATCAAAATTTCATTTAATTCCGATTTCTATTTATTTCTATTTTTATTTTATTAAAAACCGTTTTCATGTGACAAGTTAGGTTATATATTTGGGAATGTTTGTGATTGTTAGGATTATCGTAGTTTGGCACAAGGTCAATAATTTGTCGCGTCCAGTGAGGATCGAACTCACTTCTGAGTAGCAATGGTCAGCCATACTAACTCGTTAACCATTACCATATGCAGAGGCACGTGTGTCATTTATTGCCTTATTAATTAATTTGGGTCAAAGCTAGATGTATGGAGCGTCGATGGAGGATGAATTTACTCCTGTGTAGAGCTAGTTTAGCTCGTTAACCACTACTTTATGCAAAAACAGAGATGTCATTATTCGCTTAGGTTAGATTTTCTTGACCAAAGGCTACAGTATGGCAATTGGTAATAGGGAAAAATACAGGAAACATTTGACATTTTATTGACCAAAAAGTTGACGTCACTGTCGGTTAAAAATGAATAGCGCAAAGAAGCAAGAGAAATAAGATGAAAGAAAGACTAATCAAAAATTAATAATAATGACAAGGCTTCATCTAAGAAATCCCCACAACTTAACACTACTACTACTACTACTACGTGTAAAGAAGCAAGAGAAATAAGATGAAAGAAAGACTAGTCAAAAATTAATAATAATGACAAGGCTTCATCTAAGAAATCCCCACAACTTAACACTACTACTACTACTACTAGGTGTAAAGAAGCAAGAGAAAGAAGATGAAAGAAAGACGAATCAAAAATTAATAATAATGACAAGGCTTCATCTAAGAAATCCCCACAACTTAACACTACTACTACTACTACTAGGTGTAAAGAAGCAAGAGAAATAAGATGAAAGAAAGACTAGTCAAAAATTAATAATAATGACAAGGCTTCATCTAAGAAATCCCCACAACTTAACACTACTACTACTACTACTAGGTGTAAAGAAGCAAGAGAAATAAAATGAAAGAAAGACGAATCAAAAATTAATAATAATGACAAGGCTTCATCTAAGAAATCCCCACAACTTAACACTACTACTACTACTACTAGGTGTAAAGAAGCAAGAGAAATAAGATAAAAAAAAGACTAGTCAAAAATTAATAATAATGACAAGTCTTCATCTAAGAAATCCACACAACTTAACACTACTACTACTACTACTACTACTAGGTGTAAAGAAGCAAGAGAAATAAGATGAAAGAAAGACTAGTCAAAAATTAATAATAACGACAAGGCTTCATCTAAGAAATCCACACAACTTAACACTACTACTACTACTACGACTAGGTGTAAAGAAGCAAGAGAAATAAGATAAAAGAAAGACTAGTCAAAAATTAATAAGAATGACAAGGCTTCATCTAAGAAATTCACATAATTAACACTACTACTACTACTACTACTAGATGTGAAGAAAGAATAGAAATAAGAAAAAAGAAAGACGAGAAAAAAAAATTAATAAAAATGACAATGTTTCATCTAAGAAATTCACGCAACTTTAATCCAGTTGTATCGATTTAATGAGATTGAATTAAGAAGAGTTGAATATAAATCCATATAACGGTTATTAATGAGTATGTATTTATATATTTCCTGTCGCATATGTAGTTGGAGATGAGGTAATTTAACTTAAGTTGGTATATTTCTTAGTTGTTCTTTTCCTCAGTTGTTTCAATAAAATGCTGTATACAGGAATGGAATATTTTCATCTTTTTATATACGTGGTCACTATTGTAAGAATAGAATAGAATAATTATACTGACTAGCAGTTGTTGCCTACAGACAGGAGGAACCAAGACTGGTCTCCGCCGAAGGATAGAGCCTCGTCTGGGGAAAATCGACAGTAGCCCTGACCTGGCCTTGTGCAGGGTCAACGGGATATTTTGGGGCTGAGCTTAATGGCTGAAAGATCTCACTTTAAAAATGGATTTGTGCAGCAGTCCGCTTATGCCGGAAGGTAGGTGCATACAGTAGAATGATTATACTGACTAGCAGTGTATAAAGTGTATCTACTTCAAGCAGCGTGCCAGTCTTTGTGATATTCTATTATTCCCAACTTCCATTTTAGTGATTACTCACGCAGTAACCTTTCAGGGTGACAACAATTAATCAGTTCACTTACTCCTATGTTTCTTTGATTGTAGCCTTATTTGTTCAAGCCTTTCATGTGAGGCTGTCAGATACCTTTTTCTGTTCAGTATTCGACATGTTTCTAATTTTTCTAAGTCTTGAAATAGGCTTTGTCGTTCTGTTTCTAGTATTTTTCTCTCGAGCGATAATTTTATTTCACTGTTGTAACAACATAAAAAATTTAAACATGGAAAGATACTGAGCAAAAAACGATATTTTTAATACCAAGAGTAATAAAATGGATTATAAATACCATTGAACATTGAAAAAGTATGAAGAGAACAGATCAATTAAATGGTTCCTTGGCCTCTATTTTAGTTGTGAATTCCTTATTTCCAGTTTATTGAATCTCGATACATTGTTTTCAAGACATTTCTTTCATTGCATCTCACTATCAAAACTTCCTAACAATTATCATATTTTTTATGGCACCGGTACAGAAATTTATAATAATGATAATGCTTCATCTAACAAATTCAATCAGAATTCGTGTACGAAGTTATTGTGGAGTAGTTTTCGTACTGAAGGTTATAATCGTGCTATGTCGGTTGCTAATCGACTGAACGTACCCAAAATGTTAGGAACTTGGTAATCTTCCACTGAAAGCTGACTCTTTAGTATTCGGCTAACTGCCGACGAATATCAACTGCGTAGTAGTTTTACTGAACTCCAAAAGAAGTCTAAAGAACTCCTTATGAACTTCCTGTTAACTCTTATTAATATAGAAGGGAGAGCCCATTATCTGAGGAATATGTGTATTTCCCCATAGCAGAAGATTAGATGTTAATTTTTAAATGTCAATTATTGAGGTTTTCTTCGAAGACACCCGTACGATTGAGGGTTCCCAGGCATTGCCGTAGCGATGGTAATTCATTTGAATGGTAAATTTTCTAAGCGCAGATTAGATATGACACAAGGCCGAAAGTATGGGACACACAGTGAGGATCGAACTCACTACTCAATCATAATGATTCTAGCAAGACAAGCCTGCTAAACATTACACTACCTCGAGATGCCCAAATTCATTTGAATCTATTCAAAATATATTCTTACAACGGTTTTTGGCGGCAACATTAAATTATTACGAGAACGACTTTCTAGTTACAGTTGATTCCAGGTTTAAAGCTAATCGTCTTCCTTCTTTTTCTTCCTTCTGTTGCTTCATCTCCCCTTCTTCTTCTTCTGCTTCTTCTTCTTCTTTTTCTCTTCGCGCTTCTCCTTCTCTTTCTTTTTCTTCTTCTTCTTTTTTTCTTCTTCTTTTTTCTTCTTCTTCTTTTTCTTATCATTCTTCTTCTTCTTCTTTTTCTTCTTCTTATCATTATTATAATTATTCTCCTCCTTTTCTTTCTTCTTTGCTTCTTCTTCTTCTTCTTCTCCTTTTTTTCCTTCTTTTTTTCCTTATTTTAATTATTATTATTATTATTATTATTATTATTATTATTATCCTTTATTTCCTTCTTCTTCTTCTTCTTCTTCTTTTTCTTCTTTTTCGTCTTCTTCTTCTTCGCGCTTCTCCTTCTCTTTCTTTTTCTTCTTCGCGCTTCTCCTTCTCTTTCTTTTTCTTCTTCTTTTTTCTTCTTCTTTTTCTTATCATTCTTCTTCTTCTTCTTCTTCTTCTTCTTATCATTATTATAATTATTCTCCTCCTTTTTCTTCTTTTCTTCTTCTTCTTCTTCTTTTTTCCTTCTTTTTTCCTTCTTTTAATTATTATTATTATTATTATTATTATTCTTTATTTCCTTCTTCTTCTTCTTCTTCTTCTTCTTCTTGGTCCCAACGAAATCACCTAAGGTCAGAAATGGCATTTTCCACTGAACTGAAAAGATCACACACATTTTATACAAATAAAGTCCTTCGTAAGATGTTATTTTTTATAATCACCCCCCACCCCCACATACACATACAAACAAGGCAGTTTTGCTGTCACTGGTGTGCATGGGGTTACAGAAGAGGTGAGTGATGAGAAAGAGGAACAAGTTACAGGGGGTGTCAGAGAATGGGTAAGAGAAGGATGAGAATAATGGTGTCACGAGTGCTGATGAGAGTAGAATAGACGGAGAAAAGAAGGAAACGATGGCAATTGATCTTACATTTCAATTCTTGGTGATTGTAGCTGCCAGGAAAGCAAATAGACGGAAGGAAATTCCACAGGCGGGAAGTGCGAGAAAAGAAGCTGTAGGAGTGGAAATTGTGGTTACATTTTATTGGTTTCGCTGAAAAAGGGTGGGACCTAGTTGCTAGTCTAGTAGCCTGAGTAAATT
The DNA here is from genome assembly GCA_037127315.1 of Ascarosepion bandense. Lineage (NCBI taxonomy): Eukaryota > Metazoa > Mollusca > Cephalopoda > Sepiida > Sepiidae > Ascarosepion > Ascarosepion bandense. The sequence continues at coordinate 4,270,108 of JBBBDQ010001089.1, forward strand.
CATGCAGGAGATGTTTTTGTAAGAATAACATTTTGTATTTCTTTAAGGCATGAACTACCAGGGATCCTTTCTGTGAGTCCATCAGAAAATTTCTTATTAAACTCAGGGCCCCAATCAAAATAAGAATTATTGATGTTTTCATGAGACACATTTTTGAGATTTCTTCTTCACGATCTTTGTATTTTGATAGTTTTTTTTTATTAAGATCTTCAAAACTACATTACAATCTGAAGGGACATGTCAATAAGAAAGCATATTCTGTTCTTGTGGTCTTTGATCCCCGATGTCTGGGCTATTAGCTTCGGCTGCTCTGTCCGTGTGTACCTTAAAGTTCCACGAAAATGTTACAGTTCCCATGTCTTCAACCGGGTCTTCTACTGGTTCATACCAAATTCTTGCAGGTTCCTTCGCATAAAAGTTGCATATTTTCCAGTGCAGATTATGACTCACTCTTCTTCTTCATCTTCTTCTACTATGTGACATATCCCTTCAGGACGTAGGCGATCATAACTTTCCACGTCTCCCTATCCCTGGTAGATCTTAGCACGCTTTCTCCTGTTACCCCACCCAAACCTCGCTCTGTCATTCACCTGCTCAGGCTTTTCAAATATGCTATCCACTGCTTTCCCCTGTCTCTTTTTCTCTCTATCTGATCTGTGAGTATCAGATTCTCGAAGCCTTCCTTTCTCATCACATGTCCCAAGAACTTTATCTGTTTCTTCCTGATGCTCAGTATTAATTTCCTTTTCGTTTCCATCCTTTCTAAAACTTCATGATTGCTCACTTGCTCGATCCATGACATTCGCAGCATCTTTCTGTAGAGCCACATTTCAGTTGCTTCTAGTTTATCCTTCATCTTTGATGATATTGTCTAGAATTCACTGCCGTATTGAAGGACAGATCACATAGCAATCCAAAACTCTTTTCTTTGTATCTAGCGAGATTTTCCTGTCTCTTAATACTCTGCTCAGCTTCTGGAGCCATTCCAATTCATCTTAAGTTCTCAGTGTCGCATTTTCTGTCTTCCGTTAGAACATTTCCCAAGTACTTAGATTTTTCTACTTCATGCTGAATTTTAGATTCAGTTGATGCTAACACCGAGCAACTTGATAATTTTAGATTCAGTTGATGCTAACGCCGAGCAACTTGATAATTTTAGATTCAGTTGATGCTAACGCCGAGCAACTTGATAATTTTAGATTCAGTTGATGCTAACGCCGAGCAACTTGATAATTTTAGATTCAGTTGATGTTAACGCCGAGCAACTTGATAATTTTAGATTCAGTTGATGCTAACACCGAGCAACTTGTTAATTTTAGATTCAGTTGATGCTAACACCGAGCAACTTGTTAATTTTAGATTCAGTTGATGCTAACACCGAGCAACTTGATAATTTTAGATTCAGTTGATGCTAACGCCGAGCAACTTGATAATTTTAGATTCAGTTGATGTTAACGCCGAGCAACTTGATAATTTTAGATTCAGTTGATGCTAACACCGAGCAACTTGTTAATTTTAGATTCAGTTGATGCTAACACCGAGCAACTTGATACTAGATGATCAATTGTTTCTGGATATTTATCACAGAATCCGCATTTGGAATCAACACACATTTTCGCAATATGTGCATAGTAATTTCTAGTTAGCAAGCATTGATCCTGTGCAGCAACTTCGGCTTCAGGTTTCAGCCCTGCACTACGCCAACCACAGATTCTATTATTATTATTATTATTATTATTATTATTATTATTATTATTATTGTCGTTGTTGTTGCTTATTAATTATTATGAAGAGAAGGCAGATGATTTCTGTAGGACACATTGATTTTAATACTTTCAGCGACGCCATTTTAATTTCTCTGTTTCATATCAACTCTGACGGCGACATTAATAGCTTCTTTGACGATATCGACCTTTGGAACGGAAAGAAGTTTCTCACGGCGATTTCCAGTAGCGGGGCGGGGGAGAAGAGGGAAGAAGTAAAACAAATAAAAAAAAAACGATTGAAATGCAAAATTAAATCGAAATCTTACTTCAAAACCGAAACATTATTTTCGCTTTCACGAGACAGAAGAAAATGCCAAAATAAAAGACATGGCGTCCTGCTAGCTATAAAAGAGCGGTAACTCACTTGAAAACTGCCAACAGCTGCAACAACAACAATAAAAAAAAGTCCCTTATGTAACCTTTTTAATACTAAATTTCAACAAATACAAGGAGCGAGAGTCGGCCAAGGTAGAGGGTTACAGTTAAAATAATCAGGATGAATGGGGTGTGTGGTATGAATGGTGAATTTCTAAGTGTAGCTTACATGTGGCACAAGGCCGAAAATATGTGGCAATCTAGTGAGGATCGAACTTACTTTTCAGTCGTAAGTGACATAATAAGTCAAACTTGTTAACCATTACAGCCTGTCACAGTTCCGGTAAATCATTTTCTAAGCATAGCTTAGATGTGGCGCAAGATTGAAGGTTTGAGGGCACTCAGTGAGGATCGAACTCTACTCAATCGTAATAATTCTAGAGAGTTAAACTTACTAGCCTTTGTGCCACGTCGTAGTGCTCATACGGGATATGAATGAAAGAGGTTGATAATTTTTTTTAATGTACTTTTATATTTTCATGTTTTGGCCTTGTGTGTTCTGTATTTACTCCTAGCAGGTGTTACCTGCCTGGGTCAGTGGATCAGAAAACAACAACATTTAAGAGATACAGAATACAATGCCCAAGAGCCACTCAATGTAGTAGGTTACAGTGTTAGTGTAAGAAAGGGCAAGAAGTAAAGTTTTGGAGGGGCGGAAGCTATACAGGAAAGATAACAGTTAATTCTAGAAGAGGTAAAAATTTAATTAATGAATAACATTTCCAAGTTCAATCAAAGATTTTAGAAATAAAGTATGGAATTAAATTTTAGAAGTAACCGGAGACTCAATTCTAACCAAGAAATAATGGATAAACCTCTTCTCCTGTTCAAAAGACTTGGAAGGAGTATGAACCAGACAATAGGCGAACCTATCTACTAGTGAGGCAATAGTAAATATCATTTGAGAGTTTAGGTGGAAACATTAGAATTATAGAGTTGAAGTAGACATTACCGGAAGGCCAATCCTAAACAGGAATCCTCTACTCCTGTTCAAAAGACTGGGAAGGAGTATGCACCGGGGATTAAGAATACAAAAAGTAAACAAATATATATTATGTCTCAGAATTTTTAATCGCAGAGCCGAGTTCCAATTCCTGTTAGGTTCGTTATATTCACCATCACGCAAAATACCCTTGGGAAATGTATAAATCTACCTCTACTTTCCCTAGCTGTATGTTAATTATTAAAAGTTGTATCACTAAATACTTAACATCTATACCCCCACCAATATATATATATATATATATATATATATATATATATATATATATATATATATATATATGAAATCTTTCTTTTTGAATTTCACCCCGAGCAAAATGATAATGCCACTTATTCGAATCCTGCTGGATAGCCCACATTTTCGTAATAAAAATGTATCGTAAATAATCAGGCCGGTAGATATAAATATAAAAATACTGTTTAATTAAAAACAGAATATCTACTTAAATACGAGTATCGGTAAAAATAATGTTCAAAATATATATATATATATTATCGATTTTCTGCACTATTGTAAGAACTGCAACCTTGAAACTTCTGAATATCGTTTCTTGTGTCTTTGTCTATGAGTGTATCAAATTTGATTAAAATCGGACCACTCCTTCTATAACCCGATTTTTTCGATTATCGATTTTGGATATTTATCGGGGGTACCTCAATACAAAACCTAGCTAAGAACACTCGCAGTATAGTACAACTGTGTAAAATTTTAAGAAAATCGATTCAGCCGTTTCGGAGTCTATAGGTAACGAACACACACACAGACACACACACGCAGACAAAGTTCCATTTATTATATAAGTTTAGATACTTGCGGTCGTCGATGACTCGAGACAGATTAAATTCTTTAGTTCTTTTGTCAACAAGAAAGGCCCTTATAAAGAAATATGAGTGCGGAAAGTAACATAAAAAGATTTGCAGATCTAAAGGATAGAAAAAAAATTAGGTTTGATAATGACTCTTTTATTTACCGTCTATTAAGTTGGATATTGTAATAAATTAATTATTCTACATTTTCAGTTTCTCTCCTTGCAAAAATTTAAAATAATTATAGCTGTAAGCGCGTGGAAGTTCCCTGAAGAAGCTTAGAACATACAACGACCGAAATGTCATGAATATGGCAACAAAGATGAGCACAGCAATTCGAACAATGTAAATAGTGCGAATAATTACAATATCTCATCTCAGAAATATAGACAAATAGGAAAAATATGACCACATTTTTTAAAAGAAAAATCGCAGCAATATATTTGACTCTCGACAAAAAGCCTCTTTACAAAAATACATCAATGAAACTTGATCTACAAACTTATTTCTTACAAAGAATACATCTTCTATCCATACTAATCTATCTTAAAGATATTATCAGCATTAAATAACCAACTGAGTTTGATAAATCGTAAAACAAAATAAACCCAATCTAAAAAATAATGCATCAATGAAACCAGACTCTCATACAAAAAAATCCTCTTTTCCAAAAAAACAAAAAAACAAAAAACAAAAAAACAAAAAAAAAAACAAAAAAACAAAAAACAAAAAAACAAAAAACAAAACAAAAAAAAACTGATTTCTTACAAAGAATATCTATTCGGCATTAATAACCCATTGATCTTGATATACCTAAAAAAAACATTTTCTTTTATACATCGGCACATCTAAGCTTACAGCAACTGGCTATTCCCAATCGGTCATCTATCAAAGGTACTGGTCAGGATCGTCGTTGCTTAACTTTAGTAATCATAAGGGAACCAGTGTTCCAACCTGATATAGCCATAAAACCCAGGCTGCTTGATAGATTGGCTACGAGTCATTTACATCCGTCCATTTTTATTTGGAATCGAAGCCCGCTATTGATTATTTTGGGTGAATCCTTGAAGCAGGCTGCAGAATGTATCAGGCAAAAAAAAAACAAAACAAAAAAACAAAAAAACAACAAAAAAACCCCCAAAGAATGAATTAATTCATTTTGAGCAACTTATAATACAATTTTTCGGCTTTCTTTTACTTTAAGTTCAAACGTTTTTACTAGAAAGCTCTGAGAAGCATTTTTCAAACATTAATGCAAAGCAAAAATCTAATCCTTGCTAAAAACAAAAAACATTTTTAGCAAAGAAATAAATTTTGTCTCGTCAAAAAAAAAAAAAAAGAAAAAATTTATATATATATATATATATATATATATATATATATATATCGCAAGAGAAAATGATGCAGAAAAGGAAATCGTTTTTCTCAGATAATAAAAAGTAAAACCGTAAACATTCCAACGATCAAGCTTGGTTGCGACTGCGCAATTCTGTGCGTTGAGTGACAGTGATTAATAAAGAACGATTTTGTCAGCCATTTTGTGTTTAAAAAACTATTTCGCAATAGTTTTAATTTATTTAAATTTAGACAATCTGCGTTCATTTTTATTTATTGTGCTTGAAATTCCAATGTTCCTCTTTCTTGTATAAAAAGACACAATCAGTTTACAGATAAAAGCAGGATGTCATTTCATGAGTTTAATAAAGGACTGGTAACTGAACTGGGAAATCTTTCATGCTTTAATTTCAATTGTTTTTATTAATAACTACATTGTTTCTTTCCAGGTGAATTGACATCTTCCGTAGTATTGCTTCCAAACTCCAAGCATTTAAATGCCATGTTAATCGTTATCTTCTGTCTTCTTAATTCCTCTTCTTTTATTGTTCTCTCTCCTTAATAATGTTTTTCTTTTTCTCATTCTTTCACACTCAGTAACCCTTAAATGCAATGTCAACCGTTATCCTCTGTCTTCTTAATTCCTCTATTTTTATTGTTCTCTCTCCTTAATAATGTCTTTCTTTTTCTCATTCTTTCACACTCAGTAACCCTTAAATGCAATGTCAATCGTTATCTTCTGTCTTCTTAATTCCTCTTCTTTTATTGTTCTCTCTCCTTAATAATGTCTTTCTTTTTCTCATTCTTTCACACTCAGTAACCCTTAAATGCAATGTCAATCGTTATCTTCTGTCTTCTTAATTCCTGTGCTTTTAATTTTTTATCTTCTTAGTAGTGTTTTTCACATTATCTCACACTCAGTAAACCCCCATGTGTCTTAGTGGCTTTATTGCCTTTTAATCCTATCGCTCTCAGTGGAGCATAAGCTATCGGCAAACCCTCGCGATCGATAAGGGGGTTGTTGATGCTTCTGTAACTTGTCTTTTTTAGAGACAGGGATGTTGAGCCTACTGAAACGTCTTTATCCTCCGGGCAGGTTAACAGACAGTTAAATGCCATATGCTTTGGCGATCATATCCTTTTCGAGATTTGACTGACTCGGCGGATTTTCCAGCAATATTTGGTCATTTTTTATTCTGCGGTAGACTGGTTGCCAACAAAGGCCATAGAACCTAATCTGTTAAATCTATTTAACCCATACCTGGAGGGAGAAATAGTTGCGCGTAAGTGAATGCAACGAATTCAACTGAAATTCAACCTTAGCTCTCCGATTTCTCTTTCCGAAGAGATATCCACTGCACAACAACGCACATCATTGGGTTAAAAATGAAAAAAAAAATCCCCCAGGTTCCTTTCTCAATCACTACGCTCTTATATCATGAAATAAACTGCAAAAAGAGGCGTCCAAAATGCCAGTTAGGAGTGGGAATTACTAAAATCAAACAGGTGTAGAAATTTAAATACTTGGGAAGTGTTCTAACAGAGAACGGTGAGTACGTCACTGAGATTCGAAGGCGTATGGGCATGATCAACTCTTATCATGATCAACTCTTATCTGTCCTACATATCCTCTTGATTTGTGTAATATATTACCTTGAATGGCGGATACAATTGACAGGTACATTCGGCCATAGGTAAGGTCAATAACAAGTTACAACCTGCTTGAGAGGCAATGGTTCAACAATGATGTAGTTGACAGATACATCCGGCCGCAGATAAATGTGAACAATGGACAAGCATGGTTGACAGATATATCCGGCCGTAGATAACGTGAGCAAATCGACAACCCGAAAAAGCAAAAATACGTGGGGGTTTTAAGACTACATAAAGTGTAGAATTTTTGGCTGAAGAAACAGGGGCTGGATAACGACTCCCGACGGACCCTCGTGTGCGTATTCTCTCTCAGGCTGCCCTCCTGTATCCACACAAGCTCAACAAAGAATAAAAATATAAGATTATATTTTTATTGATACGTGTTTCTCGTTATTTCTCCAGACGCAGCGGTAGTATATAACATTTGCATTTCTTATCTCCAGTATCTTTATGTGATTCATATTGGGTTTGCAATGGCGTAAAACAATGTCGCAAGATTAAGAAGACATAAAATCAATGTCGTCTCGATTTTTCAAATAAGATATGCTTTAAGAGCATTGAATAAAAAATACTATAATAGAGGTTTCTGTCATTCAAAAGAGAAATATATTTTTGTATATGTAAAAGTTAATTCTACCTTTCGCTCCAGTGTGTTCAATTTAGTCCGTATATACTGTTTTATGTTATCAGCGATTTTCTACTCAGTTGAATAGAAAAAATGGCGTCCTTGACTTATTGATGAACTCAACAATGAGTGGTAATTGGATTTGTGGCTTCTCAACTGATGCATTTTGATCTTTTTTTTTCTCTCCATCTGTCTCAACTTGGTGTCATTACCTTTTTTCTATGAGCCGTGTCTCTTCAGGACGGTGGCGATCATGCCCGTCCACATTTTCTTATGCCTTGTAGATTTTAACACCCTTTCTCCTGTTACCTCCCCTAAGCCCTGCTCTGCCATCCATCTACTCAGTACAATCAAATATGTCACGGGTTGCTTCCCTCAATCTCTCCTTCCCTCTATACGTTCCGTGAGTATCAGATTCTCCAAGTATTCTTTCCTCATTCAGTCAGTTAAGTACCCTACGTAATACACGCTTTGGGCGATCATGTCTCGAAAGATACATGGTTGACTGAACAGAAGATTATCTCGCAGTGGTTGCCATTGCTTTCTGGGGTAGACTAGTTGCCAGCCAAGGCTATAGAACACAATTTGTCCTATTATTTGACTCATAGCTACAGGGGGAAGAGATGTATTATATTATTAAGTAGTAATTAGTGGGGGATCAGTTTATTTCTTCATAATATTAAAAAACCGACCTCCCCACTTTATGCCCAGTAGAAGCCTTAATCATGTTTCCATTATATTCAGTCATTCAGTTAAGTGCCATACGTGATACATGCTTTGGGCGATCATGTCTCGAAAGAGACATGACTGACTAGTCAAAAAATTATCCCGTAGTAGGCTTCCATTGCTTTCTGCGGTAGACTGGTTGCCGATCAATGCTTATAGAAACCAATCTGTCTTGTTATTTTACCCATAACTGGAGGGAACAGATGGATTAATACATTTTCCAAGGGTATTTGTGCATAAGTGAATGAAAAAAAATTTTTTTTTCATTTCCATCTTTTTCCAAATCCTCGTCGTTGCTCACATTTTCGGTCCATATAGCCCTCAGTATCCTTCTGTAGAAACACAATTCGTTTGCTTTCAGTCTTTCTCTCATCTTTAATTAGATTGTCCAGCATTCGCTATCTTATTGAAGGACATAGATCACATAACAATCCAGTACTCTCTTCTCTGTTTGCAGCGAATTTTTCTTGTCTCTTTGTTATGGTGAAACACACCTATTCCTAAGATAATGGACTCTCCCTCATATATTAATAAGAGTTAACAGGGAGTTCTTGAGAAGTTCATAGGAGTTCTTTTAGACTTCGATTAGAGTTCAGTAGAATTACTAGGCAGTTGATATTAGTCGGCAGTCAACCGAATACTAAGGAGTCAGCTTTCAGTGGAAGATTACCAAGTTCCTAACATGTTGGGTACGTTAAATCGATTAGCAACCGACATAGCACGATTATAACCTTCAGTGCGAAAAACTACTCCACAACACACTTAATACTCTATTCAGCTTCTGGAATGCATCCTTGGCCATGGCCATACGCCTTCGGATCTCAGTGACGTACTCACCGTTCTCTGTTAGAACACTTCCCAAGTATTTAAATTTCTACACCTGTTTGATTTTAGTACCCCCCACTCCTAACTGGCATTTTGGGCGCCTCTTTTTGCAGTTTATATGTAGTCCTTTCTTTCCACTTTCTTTAACTACTTCCCGTTGGAGGTTTTGTAGTCTCCTTTTCCTGTCTGCTAACAGCACTGTATCATCTGCGTGTTCTATATTGTTCAGGTTGCGGCCGCAAATGATGAATCCTGGCAGGATTTCTAGCACTCTCAGAATTATCTCGCTGTACAAGGACAGAAAGGGGCGTAAGACAAGGATATGTCTTTTCACCGGATCTGTTCAACTTGTACAGCGAGAATATTTTGGGGACCCGAGAAGTTATGCCTGGATTTGTCATCGGAGGCCACAATTTAAATAACCTAAGGTACGCAGATGATACAGTGCGGATAGCAGACATAGAAAAGAAACCTCAAGACATCCAACAGAAGGTAGCTGAAGAGAGTGACAAGAAAGGACTAAAAATAAACTGAAAAAAAACACCAAAAAACTGAATGCATGATCATCAGTAAAAAGGTCAGCCCAATGTGCCAAATACAGGTCGGAGATACTAGAATCGAGCAGGTACAAAAAATTTAAATACCTGGGAAGTGTTATAACAGAAGACGGAAATTTTTTTTTTTAATCGTTTCACCCCAAGCAAGGCATTCCACTGCCACTATTGCGCTTGGGGCTACATAGGGGAAGGTAAATAGAAAGAGTGGTTAGATATAGGAAATGTCAGAAGGGGAGGATGGGAAGAGTGTTTGAAAGAATGGAGGCGAGTTATTGTGTTAGGAGGTGTCTATTGATCTTACATTTAAACTCCTGGAGATTGTAGCCGTCGGGGAAGCAGTCATGTGGAATGGAATTCCACAGTCGGGAAGTACGAGTAAAGAAACTGTTGGAGTAGAAGTTGCGGTTGCATTTTATCGGTTTCACTGTAAAAGGGTGGGATCTAGTTGCTAATCTAGTATATGGAGAATTGGCATGGCGAAGGAAGCATTTCAGAAGTTGAGTAAAGTATTAAGAAACAGGACAATTTCGCTAGAAACAAAGAAGAGAGTACTGGATTGCTATGTGATGTCAGTTCTTCAATGTGGCAGTGAACGCTGGACAATATCATCAAAGATGAGGTAAAAACTTAAAGCAACTGAAATGTGGTTCTACAGAAGGATGCTGCGAATATCATGGATCGAGCATGTGAGTAATGATGAGGTTTTGGAAATGATGGAAACGAAAAGGAAGTTAGTACTGAGCATCAGGAAAAGACAGCTGAAATTCCTGGGACATGCAATGAGGAAAGAGGGCTTGGAGAACCTGATACTAAAAGGCCATATACTGGGAAAGAGACAGAGGAAAGCAACGGATAATATATTTGAAGGACCTAATCAGGATCGAGGGTTGCATAGTGCAACAGGAGAAGGCGTGCTAAGAGCCTCCAGGTATAGGAAGACGTGGAAAGCCATGATCGCCTACGCCCTGAAAGGACAGGACACAGAGAATAAGAGATTAAATAGATCTGGTGAGAAGATATATCCTTGTTATACACGCCTTTCTAACTTTGTATCTACTGAATTCGTTTTCTGTTGGTATATAGGCGGTTTGCTGCCACTACAGGTTCTTGATTATTCTCATGTCTTTCCCGAATATATGAAGGTTGCCGAACGTCTCTATCAGGTCTTTGCGTCTTTCCTGCCTCTCAATACTTTTGTTGTGGAGTCGTTTTCGCACTGAAGGTTATAATCGTGCTATGTCGGTTGCTAATCGACTTAACGTACCCAAAATGTTAGAAACTTGGTAATCTTCCACTGAAAGCTGACTCCTTAGTATTCCGCTAACTGCCGACTAATATCAACTGCCTAGTAGTTCTACTGAACTCCAATAAAACTCTAAGAACTCCAATGAATTTCCCAAGAACTTCCTGTTAACTCTTAATATATGAGGGAGAGTCCATTATCTGAAGAATAGGTGTGTTTCACCATAACAACTTTGCTCAGCTTCTGGGATGCATCTTTATTTTTTTAACTATATTGCAAATATTAAAATGCAAATAAATGTCGTGATGGCGACATAAAGTACTTCAGTGAATTTCTACAAACATATCAGTCTGTCCGTCAGTAAGTAGTCTCGTGTTTCTCATGTTACACTCAACATTTCAAATATCTGTCGAAACCTCTTCATCAAGTTTATTTGGAAAACGTTTTCTTCACGTTAACCGGTTCAACATACATCTGATGAAGATCGGAAAACACAACAGCCGAAACGTTGTGATAACAAAAATAAATCTGAAGACAATAGTACAAATTCTTCACGATTTTGATCCCCTTAATATATATATATATATATATATATATATATATTGTATCGAGGCATCAGATAATTTTCTAAACATATATTGTTAAATATAGCAGACACTGAATGTCTATTATGTTTAATGATTAGCTGTTCTAAATATCGTATTTTGGCTTTAATTTCTGGTGAAGATAGCCATGTACCTAATATTAGATAGATTTTAGTCGATAACAATTATACTTACACATCCACACAGTAAACGGAACCTTCAGATATTGGAGGCGATCGACATCAAATCAAAGCAACCCACACTCAATAGAATCACATTTCAATCTAGTCACAACACATCACATTGCATTTAGTCTATATGGTTCTGTTGTTAACGTTTCGGTCACTCACATGGTGTGATGTCATAGAACCGCATTACTAATTTACGACCTTATTTGGTGACTGTTATCGTCGCATAGCAATGTTTTATGTCAACACAAGAAAATGTCATCTTTGATGGTAGATATCTTTATGTTAACGTCCCTACAACCACTTTGAAGATGGCTCATATGATTTGGATCACATAAGCCATCTTCAGAGTGATTGTAGGAACCAGCGTAATAAAGCCAGCGCCATAAAAATTATCTAAATGTTGGACAATGTTTTCTTTATTTCCACCAGAAATTAAAGCCAAAACACGAAGTTTAGAACGACTCATGATTAAACAAAATTTCTTCATTGACTTCAGCCATGTATATCACTCTTTCAATGCAGCAATTTTCATTGAGTGGACAGTCTGTCTTGTTTTTAATATGGGATGTTCCTATTCTCTTATATACGTGGACACTATTGGAGAGAAAGTAGAGAGTATTATATTGACTAGCAGTTACCAGCAGAGTATCTACTTCACGCTGCGTGCGAGTCTTGTATTTGCGATATACTATTATTCCCAATCTCCGTTTTGGTGATTACTCACGCAGTAATCTCTTAGGGTGACAACAATATATATGTATATTTGTTTAACATTATTTTCAATAGATACTCGTATTTGAATGGATCCTCTCTGTTTTTCTATAATTAAACAATACATTTATATATATATATATATATATATATATATATATATCAACTGGCCTGAATATTCAAGAAATCTTGTTAAGAAAATATCTATCTTTCGGCAGGATTCGAACCTGCAGCTCCCATATACCTAGAAGCCGTTAATAGATCTGACGTGTCTTATCACTCGACCACGGTTCATGGTTCAACAAAGTCGAATTGAGCCGTAAATACATAAGTTCCTGATTTCTTTGAATATCCATATTTGCTCCGGTTTGTATCCTCATGTAAAGAAAGGTAAACAAAGACAATATTACGAAATTTTACGGAAAGTTACGAAATGGTATTAACCGACCAATTTATTTAAATTTATTTTTTGAACATTCAGGTCGACGGAGATATATAAATGTACTGTTTAATAATAGAAGTGACGGCTATATTTAACTATTTGGACGGTAAAAAGGTGGGATCTTGATGCAGTGTTGGTTTTGTCAAAAGGATGTTACGTTATCTGTTGCTTTAAGTTGGCTGTTTATACAGAAAATTCATCGAGTACGAGGGGAGCTTTTATTGGAAGCTGAAATCGCTGTCATTAAGCTGAGAAATCAACTCATAAATTAAAAGAGAAGTGAGAGAAAGTAAGAGCAATAAAGCAAAAAGGAAAGAAAGTGAAGCTTTTAGTTAAAAAAAACAGAAACCAAAATGATTCAATCGTTTTCGTAAAGGCAGCAATTTTTAAATAATTGCCTGTTAATTATCTATCTATCTATCTATCTATCTATCTATCTATCTATCTATCATGATTTGTTCATATCTATCTATCTATCTATCTATCTATCTATCTATCTATCTATCTATCATTTTCAGTTAAAATCTATCTATTTAGCTAGCTATGATTTTCTGTTGTTCTTTCTATGCATGTTATTAAATATCTATCTATCTATCTATCTATCTATCTATCTATCTATCTATCTATCTATCTATCTAATATTTTTCAGACATATCTCAGCCATTGCATATCTATCATTATATAGGTCAATATATAGTATAAGTAGATCTATCTATCTATCTATCTATCTATCTATCTATCTATCTATCTATCATATTCTGTTAATATCTATCTATCTATCTATCTATCTATCTATCTATCATTTTCAGTTAAAATCTATCTATTTAGCTAGCTATGATTTTCTGTTGTTCTTTCTATGCATGCATCTTATCTATCTATCTATCTATCTATCTATCTATCTATCTATCTATCTATCTATCTATCTAATATTTTTCAGACATATCTCAGCCATTGCATATCTATCATTATATAGGTCAATATATAGTATAAGTAGATCTATCTATCTATCTATCTATCTATCTATCTATCTATCTATCTATCTATCATATCTATATATTCTATCTATCTATCTATCTATCTATCTATCTATCTATCATATTCTGTTAATATCTATCTATCTATCTATCTATCTATCTATCATATTCTATTAATATCTATCTATCTATCTATCTATCTATCATATTCTGTTAATATCTATCTATCTATCTATCTATCTATCTATCTATCTATCATATTCTGTTAATATCTATCTATCTATCTATCTATCATATTCTGTTAATATCTATCTATCTATCTATCTATCTATCTATCTATCTATCATATTCTGTTAATATCTATCTATCTTTCTATCTATCTATCTATCTATCTATCTCTCTCTCTCAATTTGTTTTTATCTATCTATCTATCTATCTATCTATCTATCTATCTATCTATCTATCTATCTCAATTTGTTTCTATCTAATTTGTCTATCTATCTATCTATCTATCTATCTATCTATCTATCTCAATTTGTTTTTATCTATCTATCTATCTATCTATCTATCTATCTATCTATCTATCTATCTATCTATCATTTTCTGTTGTTCTTTCTATGCATGTCATTAAAAAAATAGAAATGATTACTTGTCACTGTTGAACTGTTTTTAGGGGAAAATGACAATAAAAACATTACGAAATAAAAGTCCTGCCCCACAAAAAAAAAAAGAAAAGAAAAGAAAATAGTCGCATTCTTTGTAAAGATAATTTCCGTCACCAAAAGCGAACAAATAGCAAAACAGAAGCAACAAAGATAAGCAGAAAGAGAAGTAATGTATTCCATCTTTAGTATCAATGGGTGCTCGTGGACTTACCCGATCGACAGGCACCGCCGGCGATTGTACAATGTTTTCAAATACAAGTGTGCACTGAAATAATAATATTTATATTTTTATAGCATGGCTATAATTGAGTCGACTTGAAAGCAGAACCTATACAGATATATATATATATATATATATTTCTCTATGATGGAAGGTGGATTTGTGTGCATACATCGAGTCGGTGTGGGTAGCGAGTCATTAAAAATGACATCTAGAGGAGGAGAATGCGGTCGATCAACCCCGATACTGAAGTTCAAATTTCCCCAAATAATACAGCAGACAATAGCGTATAGATAGATCTATCTATCTATCTATCTATCTATCTATCTATCTATCTATCTATCTATCTATCATATTCTGTTAATATCTATCTATCTATCTATCTATCTATCTATCATAATTTGTTCATATCTATCTATCTATCTATCTATCTATCTATCTATCTATCTATCATTTGATAATATCTATCTATCTATCTATCTATCTATCTATCTATCTATCTATCTATCATAATTTGTTCTATCTATCTATCTATCTATCTATCTATCTATCTATCTATCTATCATTTGATTATCTATCTATCTATCTATCTATCTATCTATCTATCTATCATAATTTGATAATATCTATCTATCTATCTATCTATCTATCTATCTATCTATCTTTTTTTTTAATCATTTCACCCCGAGCAAGGCGGAAACGCCACTGATGTGCAGGGGGCTACATAAATGTAAAAAGATTAATTAGAAAAGAGTGAGGAGTACAAACTAGTTAGAAAGGAACAATAGAAAGCTGAGAAAGCAGGTGCGATGACAGATACATAGGTGGAGAGAAAGGGAAGGTTATACAGGGGTGGGGAGAGAGCTAAAGTCCAGTGGTTAGTAGATGAGTATTGACTTTGCATTTAAATTTCTGGAGGTTGTAGCCGTCAGGCAAGCAAGAATACGGGAGCGAGTTCCACAGGCGGGAAGTGCGAGAGAAGAAGCTGCAGGAGTAGAATTGTCGTCTGCATTTGGCGAACATGACTGTGAATGGGTGGGACCCAGTTGCCAGTCTGGTTGCACGAGTAAACACCTGTTGAGGAGGCATCAGTGACTTAAGTTCGTCTGAGCAGAAGCCATGAAAGTATTTATAGAACAGACAAAGGGAGGCCACATTCCGACGATAGGGAAGTGGCTGCAGTCGAGTCGCCAGATCAGTACCTATAACATTACAGACTCTCCTTTGGAGCCTGTCAAGAACACTGAGGAGAAAGGCAGGGGCACCTGACCATAAATGGCAACAGTACTCCATGCATGGACGGATGGTTGACTTGTATATATGCAGGATGGATTCAGGTGGAAAAAACATCCTGGATCGACATAGTGACCCAACCTTCTTAGCAGTAGATTTGGCTATGGATTCAATATAGTGGTTCCATTTGAGGTCTGAGGACAGGGTAAGTCCGAGGAGGTGTAGTGTATTACTCTCCGGGAGACTCGCTTGGTCCATGCTTATGGGAGGCAGGAGAGGTTGCCTGTAATGGTTGACAGACAACAGCTTGGTCTTAGATGAATTGAAGTTGACAAGCCACTTCTTGCCCCAGTTCACCACAGAGTGTAGATCCCGTTCAAGGTCAGCAGCGAGATTATGTCTGTCCGCCACGACAGGTTTCTTACTGGTGCGGGAGTATATTGTAGTGTCATCTACGTAGATGCCTACTTGGGACTTGATCTCATCTGGGAGGTCATTGATGAAAATGAGGAAGAGCGTGGGACACCAGCATTCGTGCTGTAGGACGAAGAGGCACGCCCATTCAGAACGACCTTCATATCTATCATAATTTGATAATTTCTATCTATCTATCTATCTATCTATCTATCTATCTATCTATCTATCTATCTATCATAATTTGATAATATCTATCTCTCATAATTTGATAATATCTATCTATCTATCTATCTATCTATCTATCTATCTATCTGTCTATCTTTTTAGCGTGTTCATCTTTCACCCTCTATCTGTCTCTCTCTATTAATTTATCTCAGTCTTTTCTATCTATCTATCTATCTATCTATCTATCTATCTATCTATCTATCTATCTATCTATCTTTTTAGCGTGTTCATCTTTCACCCTCTATCTGTCTCTCTCTATTAATTTATCTCAGTCTTTTCTATCTATCTATCTATCTATCTATCTATCTATCTATCTATCTATCTATCTATCTATCTAGCTACGCCCTTATAGACGCTCACACGCATCCATATATGTCATGGCCCATTTTTTGGGCTAATAACTAAAACATATGCAAGTAGAGTTTCACTTTGTCTTTCCCCTCAACACCAACCCATAGAACCCTCCCACTCCGATCGAATTCGAATCTCTACAATTAGAATCTTAATTCAGCTGAAAACATTTTTTCCACATTGATTATCTATATTGAATGTTATTTATATTTAAACCTGTTTTCCGATCAATCAGGTATAAACACATTTTAATTCGCTCCGGGTATTTTTTTTTGCCTTTGTTATTCTTCTTTACCCGGATATGTCTAGACTTCTAACTCTACCTTCTCTACGCATCACGAGGAATCGTTTGGCATATTAACTAAAAATCGAATTCGAACGATACGAATTCACAAACATTTGATGATTATTTATAAATATATTTTTAAGATGGCGTATTAAGAATCTCTTTGCTTTAGTACTTTGAACAACTGCCATCATATTCTAACATTTTGACTCTCGTGTTAACCAAAACGAAGTTTAAATTTCTAACTATAGAGTAAACCGTATCTATCATCTTGAATGTAGCTTAAACGGGATTCATGTTTAACTTTTGAACTCTAGTGTAGACCATGTCTAACATTTGGACTACTGTTTAACCTAGTTTAAAATATCAATTTCTAGCGTAACATCAAGTACATAATTTATTAGATTGCTCTTCAATAAAAGTCGTTTTTTTTTTAATCGTTTCACCCCGAGCAAGGCACTCTATTGACACTATTGCGCAGGGGTTACATAGGAGGGGGAAGTGATGAGAAAGGATGTTTAGATATAGGAAATGTCAGAAGGAGGGTGATAGACGGGTAAGGATACCGAGAATGAGGGTTGGGTAGATGGTTAGAGTGTTTGAGAGAATAGATGCAAGTTAGTGTGATAGGAGGTGTCTATTGACCTTACATTTAAACTCCTGGAGATTGTAACTGTCAGGGAAGCAGGCATGTGGAAGGAAATTCCACAGGCAGGAAGCGCGAGAAAGGAAGCTGTTGGAGTAGAAATTACGGTTACATCTTATCTGTTTTATTGTAAAGGGGTAGGACCTAGTTGCCAATCTAGTACCTAGTGTAAATTGGTACCTAGGCGGCACCAATGATCTAAGTTCATCGGAGCAGAAGCCGTGAAAGTATTTATAGATGAGGCACAGGGAAGCCACGTCACGCCGGTGAGAGAGTGGTTGCAGCCGATCTGCCAAGTCAGTATCGATCACGTTACAGATTCTCCGTTGTATTTTATCAAGAAGCCCGAGGGGGATAGCAGGGGCACCCGACCAGATGTGGCAGCAGTATTCAGAAGGATTTTGAGAATGCCATGGAAGAAATATTAGAGCAATGAGAAGGTTTTAGAAATTTTTTACAAAACGGTTGAGTTTACATAGAATCACAAGAGACAGTTGAGGTTCCTTTGGTATATAATAAGAAGGATAGATTGGACAATTTGACACTCAGGCGGTACAATAGAGATAAAATTGACCGAAGGAAACGTAGACATAAACCTATCTTGTTGCTTGTGTATAAACCACAGGTGGCCTCTTTAGTTGCTTGTGAAATTGGATGGCAGAACAGGGCATAAGAAGGATAGTAAGCGGCTAAACATTGAGTAGTTCTACAAAATTAAGAAATTATGGAGAGCCATAATCAACCTACCTAAGATTGTGAAAATTAATAAACGAACAAGGAGAGAGAGAGAGAGAGAGAGAGAGAGAGAGAGAGAGACCAAAAGGACAAATATTACATTGAGCTACAAAAGATAGAAAGATGTGGAGAGCCATAATTAATCTACTTAATAAGTTTGTGTAAATGGCTGACCGAACACGGAGAGAGAGTAAGAGGACAAATATTGCTTACAGCTACAAAGAATAAGAAGTTGCGGAGAGCCATGATCAACCTACCAAAATAGCTTGTGTAAATGAATAAACGAACACGATCTAAGAGGAAGAGTAAGGAGACAAATATTACATAGAGCTACAAAGGATAGGAAGTTGTGGAGAGCCATAATTAATTTACTTAATAAGCTTATGTAAGTGGCTGAGCGAACACTGATTTGGAGAGAGAGTAAGCGGGTAAATATTGCTTAGAGCTACAAAGAATAGGAAGTTGCGGAGAGCCATGATCAACCTACTAACGAGCTTGTGTAAATGAATAAACGAACACGGTCTGAGAGGGAGAGTAAGTGGACAAATATTACAACGAGCTACAAAGGATAGGAAGTTGTGGAGAGCCATAATTAATTTACTTAATAAGCATATGTAAGTGGCTGAGCAAACACAGATTTGGAGAGAGAGCAAGAGGGTAAATATTGCTTATAGCAACAAAGAATTGGAAGTTGCGGAGAGCCATGATCAACCTACCTAAATAGCTTGTGTAAATGAACAAAGGAACACGATCTAAGAGGAAGAGTAAGGGGACAAATATTACATAGAGCTGCAAAGGATAGGAAGTTGTGGAGAGCCATAATTAATTTACTTAATAAGCTTGTGTAAATGGCTCATCGAAGTCAGATTTGGAGAGAGAGAGAGAGTAAGAGGATAAATATTGCTTAGAGCTACAAAGAATAGGAAGTTGTGGAGAGCCATATTTAATCTCTTTAATAAGCTTGGGTAAATGGCTGACCGCACATGGATTCGGAGAGAGAGTAAGAGGACAAATATTGCTTAGGGCTACAAAGAATAGGAAATTGCGGAGAGCCATAATCAACCTACCTAATAAGCTTGTATAAATAGATAACAGGACAGGGCCAAACATTGCTTAGATCTAAAACGGATAAGTAGCTATGATCGCTCATTTCTTTAAGGGACATGGCACACAGTTGAAGGATTTGAGAAGAGGTCGTCCTGGGGATGGCAATAAACTGCATCCGGTCGCAAGGCCTCTGATCAGGAGATTAAAGGTTTGAGGAGCGCGGAACCACCTCTCAATTGTTTAATTGTTCCTACATCCAACCTTACCTGGGATAGTAGTACCTGTTAGGGTCCCAGCTATGGATAAATAGTGAAAACAAAATAAAAAATCAAGAGTACGTTTTTATAATAAAATGGCCAACAATACATTTTTATAAGAAAATGACTGTCAATTCAACATTAAAACTATAAAAATATATTTCTATATAAAAAAATAATACCGAAAATACAGTTTATGATCTACAAAACACATACTCAAAATAAATACCATTAATCTGAAAGTATAGATATTTAGAATTCAGCATGAAATAACCTTTAGAGGTGTTGATATGCCGACAAACAAAATCAACCAATCAAACAGCCAACATGAATGAACTTGTAGTGAATACGGGATAAAAATAAATCTCTTTTCTTTAATGTTTCCAAATTCCTGTGTCAGTGTGAACTCTCCATTTTGACCAACAGCAAAAGGGATTGGCTCCGAGCTGAAGAAAAAAAACCAAGGCATAGTTTAGAGAGAATATGTGAAAATTTATTTGACCAATAGAAAAAGGAAACGGCTTGCAAACTGAGAAAATTAGCGAGTTGATGTCAGATCACTTTCTGATATATATATATATATAGGCAGAATGGAGGGGAGAAAAACGAAAGAAGTGAATGGACAGAAGAGAGAGAGAAAGGTAGGATCCCACGCGTCTGAATAACGCTGATACATTATCAGCTTCTAACGAGAACTGAGAAAAATCAATGAACTCTATTCAACCGATAAGCTAAGTATCTTAAAATATATCTTTTTATTTATGTTGAATACAACCGTATAACTTTTGTATGAAAATGAACTCTTAATTTGTTTTAAGCATGTTGGAAATTTACTTTGTGTCAGATGATTTATTGTGAACATTTTCTCTTCTTGACTATTCATTGAATCTACGAACTTTTAATGTTTGATTATTTGTCCTGAAACAAGCTATTGAAAACTTCAAATGTGTAAATTTGTAAATAAATTCCTTATCTTGTGTCATTAAAATCTACACATGTGTTTCCTCGCCATTATTCCTACATTACTAAAAATTCTTTCATGATGTTAATCCATATAATATTCTACATTTTGTGAAAGAAATCAAACTGTATTCCAAAATATAATTTTAACAATACTACAACATCAAACACTCATATCACCGCCTCTAGTATTTATGTCCACACAAACATATATATTCACAAAAAATGAGTATCATCTATCATGTATTCAACTGCGAAAACAGAATGACATATATCATATTTAATTACGGCAAGGCTCCCAGAAAAATTAAATTTCTAATAAAAATATCAAACAATATATATTTATAGTAAAAATTACAAGCAATACATATTTATAGTAAAAGTTACAAATAATACATATTTATAGTAAAATTACCAGCAATATATTTTTAAAGCAAAAAAGTTACGAATAATACATATTATTAGTAAAATTTCTAACAGTGTATTTTATAGGAAAAGGATCAACAATGCCTTTTATCTGTAGTTGAAAACGATAAAAATATGTTCAAAATATCTAAATTTCGGCATTAAATAATCCTTAGAGGTTGATATATCGCCAAACAAAATCGAACAGCCAGCATGAATGAAATTTCAAGACATTAATTCATAAAATATCCGACAATTTCTTAAAGTCAAACTGTATTCTAAAATATATTTTCAACAAATCCACAACATAAAACACACACATCACCGCCTCTAGTAATTATGTCCTCACAAACATGTATATGCAGAAAATCTGAGTATAATCTACCATGTATTCGATTGTGAAAGAAGAATAAGATATATCATATTTTATTACTTCAAAACTCCCAAGAAAATTAAATTTCAGCTTTAAACGATCCATAATGAGTTGATGCTTCATCAACACACAAAATTCAGATTTTTCCACCGTTTTGAAAATTTGCAACAGTAGTTTCACTTAAAAAACTAATTTGTAAACTAATAATCTGATTGGGCCCAAATTTTGTCACATGCCATTTGAAGGTTAGTACTTCATAAAAATCAAATCAATTTTTTATTTGTAAAGTAATAATCTGACTGAGCCCAAATTTTGTCACATGCCATTTGAATGTTAGTACTTCATAAAAATCATATCAATTTATTTGTAAAGTAATAATCTGACTGAGCCCAAATTTTGTCACGTGCCATTTGAATGTTAGTACTTCATAAAAATCATATGGATTTTTATTAGTGGCACCATCTATAGGTCAGGTCCAGGACTTCTTTAGTGATGTGCTATATATAGATTTTGGTATTAAATAACCCATAGTGGTTGGTATGCCACTAAACAAAACCAAACGTCCAACATGAAAGATCTCTTATGTAACATTAATCCATATGACATCCTACAATTTCTTAATCGTATTCCAAAATATACTTTAAAACACACACATATCACTGCCTCTAGTAATTATATCCTCACAAACATGTATATGCACAAAAGCTGAGTATCATCTACCATGTATTCGATTGTGAAAGCAGAATAAAATATATGATATTTTTACTACTTCAAAAAACAAATTCGACATTAAATGACCCATAAAGAGTCGATGTGCGGTTATAAAAACAAACCAAAATCAGAAAAAATCCGACTAAGATGCGAACTACAAATTGGAGTTACGTTCGGAATAACGCAGACCGAAACGCATTATATATATATATATATATATATATATATATATATATATATATGGCTGACCACTAGGGAGACAAGCTAATCCACGTTGCAGACGTCTTCTCAGAGACATTTGTACTTGTTCAACATCTACAGAGGCCACCTGTGGTTTATACAGCAACTATGCTGAGCGGACTTTAGTTACAGTTTCTGCGTTATCTCGCCTGACCAACAGTCTGAACAAAGCGAGGACGCTCAATGCCTCGGTCTTGTGATTTCGTGCTAGCACAACTATCAGCGGCTTGCAAAGGGTTCCGTCAACACAATTTTACTGAAAAGCCTTGCGTCAAAACTTGGTTTCATTTTTAGGCAATTCCTAAATGTGCCGTAGGCTGGGATCACCTTCTCTAGAACGATAGCACCAAGAAGTCACCTTCCTGAGTGTTATGGTGCCTTATTCTACTGTGGAATGGACTCTTCCTACTACATATAGACTAACCCGAGCGACTTCCGGGGACGCAGCTTTGAGGTAGGCTGGTGACAGAAAACATTCGGGGCGCAGCGTAACTTTACATTTCGTACGTACACTTCTATTTTCTGATTACTTACACTTATTATTGTCTAGATATTATGTTATTCTAATACACTGTTTGAATCTACCTTCTTGTTTCCGTGTCTTTCTTCTTGGCCCAAACAGGCAGCAACAACTTGGCGACGAAGATTCGTCACAACAATAATAAACAAAGATGTTGAGATTCGAACCCGGGACTCATGGTCAGAAAGCGAACGTTCTAACCACTCGGCGACGCGACCAGTATATATATATACTAACAGTATAGCCCGGCGTTGCTTGGGTGTAATGAAAGTTTTAAAACTAATCCATTGTCGTGGAGCTCAGACTCTTTGGACGTTGACACGAAAGACTAAAAAGCAATAAATCGATAAGCGAAAAAATCGGGTTATAGAAGGAGTGGTCCGATTTTAATCAAATTTGATACACTCATAGACATAAGAAACGATATTCAGAAGTTTCAAGGTTGCAGTTCTTACAATAGTGCAGAAAATCGATAATATATATATATATATATATATCAAAGGCAAGATATTTGTGTGTGTGTGTCTGTTTATCTGCCTGTATGTCTGTATTTTTTTCAGCCCTTTTATTTTAGTTTTTGCTTCGGGTTTGGCTCTAACTAGGTATAATTGTAGTTCTTAGTTTCAGCCATGATACCATTTACTCAGAAGACTTATTTAGCGTTCAAAATTCAGTTTACGACGAAAAAAACTTATTTGATATCGATAGCAGGAAATCAAAATTTGACTTACATCTATTCATTTTTCTTTCAGTCTACGATTTCGCTTTAACTGGAAACAACTATTGCTTTTTAGTCTTTCGTGCCAACGTCCATCCAAAGAGTCTGAGCTCCAGGACCATGGATTGGTTTTAAAGCCTTTCATTACACCCAAGCAACGCCGGGCTATACTGCTAGTATATATATATATATATATATATATATATATTAGGTGCGATTGGTAAATTGTCGCAATTATTTTATTATTTCAAATATTCTTTAGGCTGAGTCTGAGCTCCAGGACCATGGATTAGTTTTAAAGTTTTCATTACACCCAAGCAACGCCGGTCTATACTGCTAGTATATATATATATATATATATATATATATATATATATATATATAATGTATTAATACGAAGATATTTCATCTCCCGATTCACAATCTATCTACTGTAAATTCCTTGTCTCCCTATATCATTCCATTCTCTACATCATCTCGATCAGATTGTGTGTAAATCAATATATAGCTGGATTGACTGCAATAAACAAGTCGAATCAATTGATTTTCGCCCTTATTTTTTTCTATTTTACTAATTTCTTTCTTCTTCTGATCCATTTGATTGATTCCGTTTTAATGAATCAATGCCCTAGAGGAGGAAATATCGATTTGATTTCCTCATCTAAATAAAAATCTTTTCGATGTATCGATACCTGTCGATGTCATTTTGACTTTTTCGAATTCTCTGGCGACAGACCGGCGAAATGTACCGGCTCGTCTTCAAGAAATTCTCGTTGGAATTATTCTATGAGTGGTTCTTTGATGCAGCAGTCGAGAAAAATTTAGAAAAACTCGCAATTTCAAAGTGATTCCTTACATAAATAGTAATCTGAAAATGGCTTCCTCCGGAAATAAACACTCACGACAGACTTCGCCAATACAATCTGTTTTTTTTTTCTTTTTTTTAAAAAGCTGTTTAGTTTTAGATTTCGTTGTGTATTTAATACTGTTGCCTTATCTGGTCGGTTACTCTTGCTATTCGTCTTGAGATTCTCGACAAAGTTCAAAGAAGAATCTGCAAGATAAACGATCCTGACTTGGCACCCCGACTTCAGTCACTTTCTCACCGTCGTGATGTAGTTTTCCTCTGTCTTTTCTACCAATATATTAATGGTGACTGCTCTGATGAGCTTGTAGGGATAGGAAATTATGAATTAAAATCAACTTTCTTCTTCACTTTTACAAAAATTCACAATGACGTGTGAAATCCTGGTTTTGCCGCATAGAAAAAAGATTGACCTCGTGTTTACGTGAGAGAGAGGAAATTAAGAATTAAAATCAACTTTCTTCTTCACTTTTACAAAAATTCGCAATGGCGTGTGAAATCCTGATTTTGCCGCATATAAAAAGAATGACCTTGTGCTTACAAAAAAAAAAAATGAAACCGGATTTTGCGAGTAGATGTTAAATCGATTTTCTGACCAATGGGAGCGATTTGCAAGATCGAAAAGGATTTAGCGATCCAGTGCGAAAATCTAGATGACTATAAATGACTTCGATCAGCCTCAGACAATCACATGGAAGCAGCAGAGACGACAAACTAAAATGTAACAAGGCAGAAACGTCAAGTCCACCCTGACGGTCGTTCCCTTCTTCTTTCTCGTATGCTAATTCCTTTTATTTCTTCTTCTCCATTCAAAGACATTCCAACCAAACAAACACTTATACATACATACGTACGTACGCATAAACTCTTTCCAAGAAATTACTACTACGGACATTCCTACAACTCTTGATACCCTTAACTCATTAATTGCTACTTAACTACGTCTACTTCTTAACTGGAATTCTTTTCTGCTAAAAACCTTCTGATAATTCTGGATAAAACTTATAAGTTGTAGGGAGTTCGGTTATGCCTGACACAAGTCCGAATAACAGAAACATAATCCATCTCGCTATAGCTTCAAGCTTTTTCCCTGCTACCCCGACCACAAGTATTTACTCGTGCTACTAGACTGGCCTCCCAGTCCTATTCTTTTACAGTCGAAATAGTTAAATATAACCGTCTCTTCTACTCGAATAGTTTCTTTTCTCGCACTTTCTGTTTGTGGAACCCCCTTTCTATTGCTTGCTTCCCTGATAGCTACAATCTCCAAAAGTTTAAATACAACATTTGTCATCTTTTATCACCTTGATTCCCATCCATCTCTTATCTTTTCTTCGACATCCCCTGTACCTTATTTTTTTCTCTCACTGTAAATCGCTGCGCATTAGTAGTGGTCCTGCCTTGCTTAAGTTGAAATCTATCTAAACTTATTTAAAAATGGAAATTTGTGTGTGTCCGTTTCCTATAGACTCCAAAACGACTGAACCGATTTTTTGAAAATTTACACAGTTGTACTATAAGCGTCTGCGAGTGTTCTTAGCTAGGTTTTGTGTCGACGTACCTCCGATAAATATCGAAAATCGATAATCGAAAAAATCGGGTTATAGAAGGAGTGGTTAAATTTTAATCAAATTTGATACACTCATAGACAAGGACATAAGAAACAATATTCAGAAGTTTGAAGGTTGCAGTTCTTAGAATAGTGCAGAAAATCGATAATATATACATATAAAAGGCAAGATGTTTGTGTGTGTGTCTGTTTATCTGCCTGTATGTCTGTATATATTTTTTCAACCCTTTTATTTTAGTTTTTGCTTCGGGTTTGGCTCTAACTAGGTATGCTTGTAGTTCTTAGTCTCAGTCATGATACCATCTACTCAGAGGACTTATTTAGCGTTCAAAATTTAGTTTACAACGAAAAGACTTATTTGATATCGATACCAGGAAATAAAAATTTGACTTACAACCATTCATTTTTCTTTCAGTCTACGGTTTCGCTTTAACTGGAAACAACTATTGCTTTTTAGTCTTTCGTGCTAACGTCCAAACAGTCTGAGCTCCAGGACCATAAATTAATTTTAAAGCTTTCATTACACCCGAGCAACGCTGGGCTATACTGCTAGTGATTATATATATAAAAGAGCTGATATTCCATATTCCTGGTGCTCGCCTTTCATGACTGACGCATTAACCTATTCAGCCACTTAGGTTTAATTGTTAGAACGTGGTCGTTTTCCATATATTAAATCGATGGAATGACATCCGAAGCAATTTCATTTTATGTCTTTCTTCATGGCAATCAAAGTTAATTTATGTAGATGTATTAAACTTTAAATTTAAATGTTGGGATAAAAATCAACAATAATAAGATGGAATAAAACTAGTAATAAAATAATAAAAGAATGTTGGGATAAAAAGCAACAATAATAAGATGGAATAAAACTAGAAATAAAATAATAATAGAATGTTGGGATAAAAAGCAACAATAATAAGATGGAATAAATTTAGTATTAAAATAATAATAGAATGTTGGGATAAAAAGCAACAATAATAAGATGGAATAAAACTAGAAATAAAATAATAATAGAATGTTGGGATAAAAAGCAACAATAATAAGATGGAATAAAACTAGTAATAAAATAATAATAGAATATTGGGATAAAAAGCAACAATAATAAGATGGAATACAACTAGTAATAAAATAATAATAGAATGTTTGGATAAAAAGTAACAATAATAAGATGGAATAAAACTAGTAATAAAATAATAATAGAATGTTGGGATAAAAAGCAACAATAATAAGATGGAATAAAACTAGTAATAAAATAATAATAGAATATTGGGATAAAAAGCAACAATAATAAGATGGAATAAAACTAGTAATAAAATAATAATAGAATGTTGGGAAAAAAAAGCAACAATAATAAGATGGAATAAAACTAGTAATAAAATAATAATAGAATATTTGGATAAAAAGCAACAATAATAAGATGAAATAAAACTAGTAATAAAATAATAATAGAATATTGGGATAAAAAGCAACAATAATAAGATGGAATAAACCTAGTAATAAAATAATAATAGAATATTGGGATAAAAAGCAACAATAATAAGATGGAATAAAACTAGTAATAAAATAATAATAGAATGTTGGAATAAAAAGCAACAATAATAAGATGGAATAGAACTAGTAATAAAATAATAATAGAATATTGGGATAAAAAGCAACAATAATAAGATGGAATAAACCTAGTAATAAAATAATAATAGAATATTGGGATAAAAAGCAACAATAATAAGATGGAATAAAACTAGTAATAAAATAATAATAGAATATTGGGATAAAAAGCAACAATAATAAGATGGAATAAAACTAGTAATAAAATAATAATAGAATATTGGGATAAAAAGCAACAATAATAAGATGGAATAAAACTAGTAATAAAATAATGATAGAATCTCGGGATAAAAAGCAACAATAATAAGATGGAATAAAACTAGTAATAAAATAATAATAGAATGTTAGGATAAAAAGCAACAATAATAAGATTGAATAAAACTAGTAATAAAATAATAATAGAATATTGGGATAAAAAGCAACAATAATATGATGGAATAAAACTAGTAATAGTGGAAATGTTTCATCGAACAATTCATATGATTTTATGATTATTAATAATAGTTCTTCATTTATTAAGTCTGTCCAACATTCTGAGTTCGCATTATTCTATTTATTACGAATTTGCATTGCTTACCAATTTCGTCTTGGCCATCTTATAAAGTTTTGCTTTTGATACTTGACTTCTTTACTTTTTGTCGGTTCTAAATATGAAAAGCGTTTTATTTTAAGCAAGTACCTAGCAAAATCTCTTAATAGAAAGAAATTAGTCGATAGCGGTTTCGATGTGTTAATCTACTTACTTTCCGGCTACAATGCAAACGTCTCGTTCGTAAGATAAAACGGAAAATAACATTCATCGAGACGGTTTTAGCTTGAATATATTGAATTATAGACGCGCAATAATTAGCTTATCACACTTTCACCCTTGGTAAAATTAACTGAAACAAAACGAACAATATCTCCTAGGATTTTTCAAACTTTCCTTGATCATGGATACGTGGTCTCTTGGCGTTGATTTTCTCTTCCGACAGCATGTTCCTTTAGGTTTTGGACTGAAGTATCCAGGTTTTATCTTCGCATTGATGACACGAGTGATAGTTGAAAGGCTGACATCAACAATATCCGCGATCTCTCAGTAAGGCTTGCCGGTGTGATCATACAGCGTTACAGTTTTCGTACAAATTCTTGGATTAACTTCCATCGCAGACAATGGTCGTAGGACAACTAATCGACAGTCGAGCCAATTCTGTCTGTCGTGATAAGAATCTGATGCAGTCACGGATGACTCAATATTTTTCAAGACTAAATAAATTTCATCATAAACCCCGAAAACGGATTCATATTATTACACACTTCTGCAAATGGCTTTATCTGAGAAAAAACAGAAATTGATTATACCTTAACACTCCATTGGATCTAAAATTGTGAAAGAAAGGAAATTAAAGCGGTTGGTTCCATTAACTTGGAAAATGGTTACTATTCTCTACTCTGTCGATCCGTCATGAAGAATATTGATGTGGGTGCCATATTGGATCCTTCGGAACCTCCTAACAACAAGATGGCTATAACAGCCGCTTTAAGATAAACTGCGAGTTGCTGTAATAGTCAGAAAATTCTTCTTTTTTTTCTATGTGCCGTGTTCTTTCAGGAAGTGCGTGACCATGGCTCTCCTCAACATTCCGTTCTTTGTAGTACTTACTAATGTTTGTCTTTCACAGAAGTTCGCTTCTGCCGAGGAAGTTTCATAAAATATTAAGCTCAGGCTCTGTAGGGTCATCCCCAACCTCCAAAGAAATAACTCTTTTTTGAGAAAAAGCTTCCGTACAGTTCTGTCATCTAAATCACTTTCACTGTACACAGCGCATACCTTTGTTTTGTTGCTTACGAGCCATTTTTGCTATTACGGTAATGAAAAAGCCCCAAGTGTCTAAAATGCACCTGATAAACTTCCATTTTCATAGGGGTGTAAAAATTGACACGAATTAAGTAAGTTTAGTTTTTTTTTTTCTCAAAAAAATAGTTAGAAATGAGATCTAATCAGAAATGTAAGCATAACACATCTGTCAAAACATTTGACGTGTTTTAATGTTTGGGAACAGGAACGAGTAAAAATCGATATGAGATTTGCGGACAACCCAATATATGTAATTAAAGTTAATAATACCAACAATGTTTGAGACGTTTATACTAAATTTCACACGGTACAAGGTTGGAGAGCCATTCATATAGAGTTATATGTTATACCACTAATGTTGTATGAGATGTGTGATAGAAATGAAAGACAGTGTGGTTAGAAGTGAAGACTATGAAGATAAAGATAACAGGTAACGATTGACTTTTACCGTACGCAGGTTAAGACTGTCGTATTTAGGAAAGTACTCATGTGGGAGTTTGTTTTACAAGTTAGCGGTTTTCAGAAAAAAAGAAGCACTCCGAGTTAAAATTTCGTCGTATTTTTTTAAAATGGGAGAAATGACGAAAGAACGAGAGAATTCAGCAAGGTAGGTCGAGAGATATTAATGGCTAACCGGAGAGTTATCATCGATGATGTAGCATGCTCCCCTTGGTGCACAGTGCTAAAACAACAGCTACGTTTACACAGTAAAAGCTGCAGGAAAACTGTATATGAGTGGAACAGGACGTTTAAAAGTGGCTGGACAAGTATGATGTCCGAAGAAAGAGCAAGAAACATGCCGACCTCTACCAGCAACGAGAAGATTCAGTGAGCCCTTAAGATGATAATGGCGAACCGGTGAGTTATCACTGATAAGGGAGCTTGTCATCTGAAGATTCGGATCACTGCTCATTGTTCCTCATTGGTGTACACTGCAATTGGAGCGGCCATGTCTACATTGTAACAGCAGCGAAGACGCTAATGCCGATCAAGCTTGAACGTCGATCACGTGACCACAATAGTACCAACTATAAGCCCAGATGAGCAGAAGGCCGTGAGACAAACCTAAAGATCCAAAGAAGGATCTGCAATATAATCAGTCCTGACTTGGCATCTCAACTTCAGTCACTTTCACACCGATGTGAAGTGGCTTCCTTCTCTCTCTCTTTTTTTTTACAAAAATTTTCTTAGTAACTGCTCTGGTGAGCTTTCCCACCCCTGATGGCCAGACCAAATGAATTTAAGCGTGCTACTAAATTGGCATCTAGGTCCCAGCCTTTTACCGTTGAAATAGCTAAATACAACCGCTACTTCTACTTGAAGAGTTTCTTTTCTCGCACTTCCCGTCTGTAGAACTCAAGTTTACTTGCTACCATAATAACTACAATCTTCAAAAATTTAAATGTATTGTGAATTGTCATCTTCTCTCTTTTTGAATCCCATTCATCTTTTATCCTTTAATGAATGCCACTATAACCAGTTTTTTTTTTCACTGTTACCCCCTGTGCATTAATGGCGATCTTTCCATCCTTCCTTCGAATGTAGTGATTCCAAAAAAAAATTAAAAAAATACTACAATTCTATAATGTAATTGCTCTTGACTTTTACCGTTGAAACAGTTAAACGCAAACGACACTTCTACTCGAACAGTTTCTTTTCTCACACTTCCAGCTCGTGAAATTCCATCCGTTTACTTGCTTCTTCCATAATTACAATCTCCAAATGTTTAAATAAAACATCAATTGCTCTCTTCTATCTTCTTGAATCCCGTTCACTTTTAATTCTTTCTTTAATTTCCCTGTACTCAGTCTTTTCTCTCGCTTTCCCTTTCTGTAACCCCTGCGTAATAGGGACGTTATCACCTTGCTTGGGGTGAAATGATTAAAAATCGGGGAAAAATGCAAGTGATTTTTTGACTTAACCTCGTATTTGCAGAAAACAACCTCATTTTTGTTCATGAAATATTTACTGTTTCGAAATAGGAAACTTTTTTAGCGGAACAAACAACGCTGTATGAGCGAGTTTATCACTATTATATCAATTACATAGATTTTAATTTGATAATAGTAAAAACATATGGGTAACAAAATGAAAGAATTTCGCCTTAAGATATGATTAATACAATTCGTTCCTCATCAAAATAGTTATTTCTCCTCAATATTGCGTTCCATTTGAAGTATCACTTTTGAAGATAATAACAAAATAATATAAAATAATGCTGGCTGCTTTACGAAGTTAATTTAATTGAGAGATAACGGTTCAATGCAATGCATTTCGCTATAGCTAATATAAATTTACAGCTCCAATTATTAGAAAAAATCTATCGAAGCCTGTTCACATCTATCTATCTATCTATCTTAGCCTTTTATAAAAAAAAAATAAAATAAAATAATAGCCCTTCGGCATCATTCGAACCGCCGTCTTTCTTTGCAGGAGAAATATTTGTTACACTCGACGTGTTTTAACCATCTCGGCTAAGGACAGTTTTTCCCACAAAGAAGGGCGCAGTTTCGAATCCTGCCGAATGCCAAAGTTTTTCAAAGTTTCATTGGATGTTCTCCAATGTTGTAGACAAAATCAAACAGTATATATATATATACATATATATAGAGAGAGAGAGAAGGAGAGAGATAGAGAGTGAGAGATTATTAACCTTATTTTTATGAACTATTTTATATGTACGCATCGCTCATTCAGTGAAATAAATTAGAGCGCTCTAGCTATTGGGCGCGTATAATGATATGCGCTAAAACGTCTGCCTACTTCCACCGAATGCTCATAGGGGTAGAGTCGCCGACTGGCGCCATTTCGGTCGGGTTTCAATCCTGGGTAAAAAAGCAATCGGAGTCTAACCGTACTGATGAGCTGTGATACGGCGAAACAGATCTGTCTGCGGATGACAATATTTACGCTCTCACACCCTGATTGAGCACTCTGGAAAAATAGTAGACTTTGATAAACAGTAGCTACTCTGGCATGTAGGCGTCGCTCATTCAGTGAAATGAATTAGAGCGCTCTAGCTATTGGGCGCATATAATGATATGCGCTAAAAAGTCTGCCTACTTCCACCGAACTCCCATAGCCCAGGGGTAGAGTTGCCGACTGACGCCATTTCGGTCGGGTTTCAATCCTGGGTAAAAAAGCAATCGGAGTCTAACCGTACTGATGAGCTGTGATACGGCGAAACAGATCTGTCTGCGGATGACAATATATATATATATATATATATATATATATATATATATATCCGAGTGAATAAGTTCATGTACATGTTCTAAAATATAATTTATAATATATATATATATATATATATATATATATATATATATATATATATATAGGTGTGTATTTATTGATTATTTGATTGCTTAGTCTTTGGTCATAATAAAATTAAACCAGTACACAGTTGTATTAAAAAGGGTTCAATACAATTATATTGTAGAACTTTTGAATATTCTTCATTGGTAAACGAGTTATTGCGCGACCTAGGTTTCTACTATGTGGTGTCTTCAGGCGCTTTGCAAAAGGTTAGCTATTATGTTATTCCCAAACAAAAATGAATTACTGAATGAAAGAACAGAAATTATGACTAAGCGTAGCCATACCATAAAATACCTATTAAGTTCATACAACCATCTTCTAATTTTGAAAATTGCTCGTTCAAAAATTCCCCATTACGTGAGCGTTTTTTTTAAAAAAAGGTAAAATAAGTTAATGCAAATCGTCTGAAGGTAGAAACCTAGGTCGCATAATAACTCGTTTACAAATGAATATTGTTACGATAGAGACAAGCGAGCCTCGTTTATGTTACGTGTTAATTGTAACAAGGAAAAAATAAAAATGATTGAGCAAAACTCAGAGTTAAAATAGAGACAAATATTTAATTTACAAAACATACCAAATAATTTATTTATAAATATACAGTGTGTGGCATTCAAATCAAGAGACATAGAAAACGAATAGTTTACTAATGCCAGGCAAAGTGTTACGAGAAGAGAAAGGTAAGGTAAGGCGAATTCATACCAGGAGAAGAGGGGAAAGTAACTTGTCAAATACCAGGCGCTGTAAGCGTTCAGTGACGGATGTGCGTTGTGGTGCAGTGGATATCGGCTTGGAAAAAGAAATCGGTGAGCCGTTCGAATTCCAGTTGAGTACCCTGCATTCACTTCAGCACTAGTACCCTTGGGAAAGGTATTAATCCGTCACTTTCTTCCAGTTATGGATTAAATAACAGGATGGAGCCTGGAAGCAACCCATCTAGTGTTGGTGTTACAATAAAAACACCCTTGGTAGCCCGGGCGAAGTATCAAGTATTCAGCTGTTTGACAAGATTAGCAATTTCGTTATAAACTGCGCCAGGGTTCCAAATGCTCAGGGAATACTGGAGGGGTTTAGTGAGTTTAGTGAGTTCTATCTCGGCCAAGGCCTTTTTTTCCAGGGAATACTGGAGGGGTTTAGTGAGTTCTATCTCAGCCAAGGCCGCTGGACGACGGAGCTGGCGGGGAAGTTAAGTGCTATACTTGTTGGAAATCCTTAAATGTATATATAAAGACTAATTATTGGCTTGGTCAATAAAAGAGGCAAACATATGTATTTACTCAGATAGTTCCATGAGATTCTCTTTTAGGTTTTAGTTGTTCAGACTTTTCTCTGAGATTCTTTTGGCTGGGTATGGATCCTAGAATCTTTACCGGATTTGATATCACAGCAAAACCCTTTTAACAACTCTTTCAAGTTTTTGATTGTCGTCGACTAGAGAGATTCTTTCGGCTGTATATAATTCCATGAATCGAAACCGGTGCTGATGTGGTCAGCACATCATTTTATCAACTGTTTCAAGTTTTAGTTTTTTGTCGTCGACTTAGGGACTCTTTCGGCTTGATATACATCCTAAATCTTAACCGGTGCTGTAGAGGTCAATCTATCCAGCTATCAACTGACTGCTTCGTGCCCAAAAACTATTTTTATATAGCTAACACCTAATTTGCATATTTTTAGAACCTTTCGAATTCTCTGGAACATTCTACAATCTTCCAAACGTTCTATTTCTAATTTCCTTATTTTTACGACTACTTTCTGAATTGAAACTTTTTTGTAACAACAACTCGGCCTCAATAGAGTCCTTTACTACAACTTTTTAAACATTATTAATATTATTTTTATATATAAATGCATCCTCGTAACAATATATATATATATATATATATATATATATATAATGTAAAAAAAAACCTTGATACTTGGTAAGGTAAATTCGATAGGAGATTAAATCCAATGAGAACTCAATGTTAAGATTTAACAGAGTATTATAATAAAGAAGAGAAGTTGGATGTTTTTATAAACCCACTGGTAATATAATATTTCGCGGCTCTCTTATAGACTGCTCCTCAGACCAAATTCATAGAGTTAAAATTGTCCGGAAAAAAGTCAAGTAAAAAAGAAAGAAGAAAAAGAAAAAGAAAAAAGGAAGAAAAAATAAGAAAGAGGAGGTTAACTTAATGTCATGCATTTAAAAATAGACAACTAAAAATCCAAGTCAAGATATATTGACCTCCATAACTACAGTTATTGAAAATTCCAGGCCAAGACCGTCTTGTCGTCTACATATAATACAGACGCTAATATCTAACACTATTAAGCTAAAAGGTTTAATGTGAGGAGCCTGAATACTATATATATATATATATATATACTGACAGGTACACACAACCAGCCATTCCATTCACTAATCAAAAAGTATGTCGTATAACGGATATTTGTTTTCTTGTCTGGTGTACATTGATGATGACGTCAGATCTATTCATTCATCTGTTATGACCAGGGAACGTAAATGACAACTTCGGCATTGGAAGCAGACATTTTCAATTATAAGAACTCCTTTCAGATTAGGCGCCATGAAATTAGCTCAGCGCTGTCGTGATGCTTGCATGAAAAGAAAGACCAAATGTAGATGAACGCCTAAATTACATTATCTTGTTTGGTTGGTTGGATGTTTTTGTTCAGTAGCATATCAATCTCTACTGGGGGCACTTCGACGTAGTGCAGTGGTTAAGCAAGCGTCTCTCGCTAGAATCTATTGCAATTGAGTCGTGTGAATGCTGCGAATTCAACTGGGATTCGAACTCGAGAGCCATGTTCGAATTTCAGTTGAATCCGTTGCATTCCCATACGTGCAAATACCCTTGGGAAAAGCATGAATCCA
The DNA here is from genome assembly GCA_037127315.1 of Ascarosepion bandense. Classification (NCBI taxonomy): domain Eukaryota; kingdom Metazoa; phylum Mollusca; class Cephalopoda; order Sepiida; family Sepiidae; genus Ascarosepion; species Ascarosepion bandense. The sequence goes on from JBBBDQ010001089.1 coordinate 4,306,015, forward strand.
TCGCTTCTCCCTCCAGCTATCGATTAAACAGAAGGACAGACTGACTTCTATATCCTTGGTTCCCAATCAGTCTACCGCAGAAAGTAATGGCAACCTACTGTGGGAAAATCTTCTGCCAGGTCAGTTATGTATTTTCGAAACATGATCACCTAAGCATGTATCACGTATAGCACTTACCTGACAGAGTAAGTTCGAATCTAACGGGGTACTCTATACTTTCGGCCTTGTGCCACGTCTAAGCGGCCCTAAGTAAATCAATATCAACTTCTACTGGTTATTTCATGCCGAGATCTAAATATTTTGTACACAATTTCATTTTATTTATTTTTGAGTGGGGATTATACTGGTTATAGTGATAAGCTACGAATCTCTAGAGTCGGGGTGCAAAATATAATATCAATCAGCTAAGAGACATTTTATTTCTATTAATCATATATATATATATCGAGGCAGCAGATAATTTTCTAAATATATTCTATTAAATATAAGAGACAATGAATGTCTATTATGTTTAATCATGAGCCGTTCTAAACATCGTATTTTGGCTTTAATTTCAGGTGAAAATAACGACAAAAATTCTCCAACATTTGGATAATTTTTCATTAACTTGGTTCTAAGCTTTCGGTTCACATGAACCATCTTAATTAGGTCCCATTGAAATTTCTTAGTGTTAGAATCATGGAAATTAAATTTAATGTATCGAGGCAACAGATAAGTTTCTAAACATATACTGTTAAATATAAGAGACAATGAATGTCTATTATGTTTAATCCTAATAGGAATTTCAATGGAACCTCATTAAGATGGCTCATGTGAGCCGAAAGCTTAAAACCAACTTAATGAAAAATTATCCAAATGTTGGAGAATTTTTGTCTTTATTTTCCCTTGAAATTAAAGCCAAAATTCGATGTTTAGAACGGCTCATAATTAAACCTAGTAGACATTCATTGTCTCTTATATTTAACAGGACATGTTTAATATATATATATATATATATATATATATATATATATATATATAAATTTTAATTCAGATACTTTAATCCAAGCGGAAAAAGCAGGAAGGTAAATTCCAAAGACCCGATCCTAATTAATATTAAAAATTTAATTTTAAGTTACAATTCTCTTTCATTTTTTTGCGAACCCAGACGATGTCAATTTTTTCTTTTCTTGTTTATTTGATTTGATTTTATTTTGTTTTATCTTTTTCTTTTTTCTTTTTTTCTTTTTCTTTTTCTTTTTCTTTTTTAATTTCTTTGAAAATCTATTTAAAAAGGAAAATTTGACTGATTTTTCTCCAGTTTCTGAAAGGATTTTTCTGTTGCTGAGGTGATGTGTTATCCCCCGTGGGGATTTTCATATCGAAATGATCATACAACATCACTGAATTAATCCTTTTTTAATTTATATATATATATATATATATATATATATATATATATATATATATATAGGGCGTTATCCGTTATAGTGAAGTATATGTGTGTTGAAACAGATTAGTTTGATTTTGCGTTGTTAGTAAAATAGCCCACTATAAGAAGGTTATAAAACAATAAAATCAAATTGTACATAGAAACAACAAATTTATAAACATATAAATCAATTAAGGTTTTTACAAATAAAAGTAATGCCTTTTTGTTGATTATTAATTGTATGATTTCTCTTTTTTATTAGTAATGCCTCCATTATTTTTAATCTTCTTTTTCAAATCATAACACATAAAAGATTATATAAAGACTTAATGATAATTCATTGTCTGCCATTTTCAATAAAACCTGCATAAAAGAGAGATTGCTGCCCAAATGCACAACATATATATATATATATATATATATATATATATATATATATATAATAAAAACTTACAATCTTATTTGCTAATGTTAAATCTCTCTACAAAATTCCAAGACACTCATTAATCAACTATATTCACTACCCACACTATTTTCTTTAAAATTCAAACGGACACTTGACAAGACTTATTCCCTTATCACTAACCCCCGCCAACATCCCACACACAACTCACCAAATATAAGAAAAGAGGCTTTCCATTCCTGTCGACACGGCCTGATGAGACACTGTAGTTTCAATGTCGAAACAAATGTACGATTTGTAGTGTATATATAAAAAATTTTTAATTTACAATAATTTAATATAATTTATAATATATATATATATATATATATATATATATATATATATTAAGCAGTTATTGATAAAGGAAAAATTAAACAAGTTAACAGTTATATTGAAAAAGTGCTCAATACACATTTACAGGAAAGATAAAAGATAAAGATTCAATATGCAAAACTTCAAAATGTCAAAATTAAGAAGATCGAACGATTACGCTCACATGGTTTCAACTTTGCGGTATTGTCTGGCGTTAAAAACCAACTCATGACCCAATTCAATGACCTGCCTTTTTGTGAGTCTGTGGGTTTGATTAAGACAAGCTTAGACAAGTTTACACAAGCTTTGTACCTCGTTACAGTGTAAGAGGGGGTTGGGTAATCTTTGAGCATTGGCACGCTCGGGTCCCCACTAAAAATAATCGATCTTGTGTTACAACTCGTTCCAGTGGAGGAACAGGATAAATAAAGTCGGATTTCCTAACGTTTTATTTTAAAACAAGGGGAGGAGTAATTGAAGATATAGTGAATCCTCTCCATCTTGGCTTACCACTTTCCTTATTCTAAACTTCCTGTTATGTGTATTAAACTTCCTGTTGTGCTTTTCCAATATAAAGCGTTAGGAAATCAGTTAGTCAAAAATATTTGATGATACCGAAAGGTTGAAACAATGGTAGCATGATCGACTGATGTTCCAAATTTTTATTTTCTTCGTTCCTAATTCATTTGTATATATGTATATATATATATATATATATATATATATATGAGCTTAGATCACTGGTGCCGCCTAAGCACGAATTTACACGAGATACTAGATTAGCAACTAGGTCCCACCCTTTTACAGTTAAACAAATAAGATGTAACCGTAAATTCTACTCCAACAGCTTCTTTTCTCGCGCTTCCCGCCTGTGGAACTCCCTTCCACAACTCTGCTTTTCCGACAGTTACAATCTCCAGGTGTTTAAATGTAGGGTCAATAGACACCTCCTATCACACTAACTCCCAATTATTCTCAGAACACTCTCATCTACCCAACCCTCATTCTCGGTATCCTTACCCGCCTATCACCCACCCCCTGACATTTCCTATATTTAATCATCCTTTCTCCACTCTACGTAGCCCCCTGCGCAGTAGTAGCAGTGACATGCCTTGCTCGGGGTGAAACGCTTATAAATATATATATATATATATATATATATATATATATATATATATATATATATAGGAAAAAGTACTCAAAAGTTGTAAGCTAAAAATGTTTTTTTGACAGTATTTATTTATTTCTATTATTATATATTTGATATTTCAGACCGGCCTTGGCCTTTCATCAGAAACAATATATATATATATATATATATATATATATATATATATATATATATAGTAATGGTTGTTAGAATGGTTTATAAATTCATAGTATCACTTCCATTGTTGGTTGTAAAATAAAAATAAATGTGGATAGTGCTCTACCAAGGTGGGAGCTGTATATTGTTACAAAGTTATATAACCCGTACGTTTTTTTACCTGCTGTTCATGCATTTACTTTTATAAAGAGTGCTCGATACAACGTAGAGCTTTATATTGTAATGGTTGTTACAATGGTTTATAAATTGTGGAATAAAAATAAAGTTTTTATTTGATATATATATATATATATATATATATATATATATGTGTGTGTGTGTATGTGTGTGTGTGTGTGTGTGTGTGTGTGTGTGTGTGTGTGTGTGTGATTCTCAACAGAAGCAATGTAAGCTACTTAATATTAAAAAAAAAACAGAAATACCTGAGGAACGTTTCAGTCAACCCTTCGTCAGAGATCAATTGAAAAAAATTAAAACACAGTCGACGTGTTTTATTCTCTGGTGAATTTTATCAAGGCAAATATAAAATGAATAAAATAAAATCAACATCATTTACTCAATTTCGTGTGTTACTGTATTAAATTATGCCACTTAGTGTCCCATAGCCTTGGTTGCCAACCAGTCTACCGCAAAAGGAAATGACAACCTCCAGCGAGAAAATCTTCTGCCTTGACAGTCATGACTTGAAAGAGACATGATTGCCCATGCGTATATAATGTACGGCACTTAACTGAAAGAGTCAACTGTTAATTCGGCAAGGAAGTTGTGGAGAGATGTGATCCTCAAGCGTGTATTACGTTGACACATAGCTGATTAACTGATGAATATTCATGAGTGTCTCGTAAATCTAACAAATTTGAAAAATTAACACCATTTTTACTTTTGTTTAAAAATACTTGTTGCAAAATAAAATCATTACATTTGAGTTGATAAAGTCCATCAGAGGATGAAACACGTCGGCTAAGATAAGTTTCCCTTTTGTCTTTATATATATATATATATATATATATATATAGGAAAGAATATTAAAACGTTTTGAGTTTTAAAATGTGTTTTTTGACACTATTTGTTTATTTCTACTATTATATTTTATATTTCAGACCGCCCTCGGTCCTTCATTAGAAACAAATGATTTTAAAATTTAAATTAGAAACGTATTTCACGAGAACGTTCGTAGAGAGAGATTGTTTACATCACGTGACGTAGAAAGCGACAGAGTTTTTTTTAAATATTTGTAAATGTAAACCTATCTTTAATAATACTTATGAATTTTGTTTTAGAGAAAATTTTTTTGATTGTATCTAAAACATGTTTAGCTATTGAAAGTTTTGTAAAGATTCAACACACCTAAGTCCCAATTTAATCCTAACTTGTGTGTATTTAATTTTAAAATCCAGTATTTTTCTTTCTTTCTGCGTGTGTGTGTAGAACTGAAATTGGATTTAAAAAAAAATATTTGTAAATGTAATAGCAGTTCATTTCAATCAACCGGGTCACACTTTAGAAAATTGCAAATGTTTACTAATAGACTCCGATTTCAGTTCTACACACACACACACACACACACACACACACACACACACACACACACACACACACACTCGCGAAATACGTTTCTAATTTAAATTTTAAAATCATTTGTTTATGATGAAGGACCGAGGACGGTCTAAAATATAAAACATAATAGTAGAAATAAACAAATATTGTCAAAAAAAACAAAAAAAACAAACAAAAAAAAACACATTTTTAAACTCAAAACGTTTTAATATTCTTTCCTATACATATTAAGACAGTATACGTGGATCATCACTATGCTATATATATATATATATATATATATATAAAGGCAAAAGGGAAAATTTATAGTAGACTTGGATAAACAGTAGCTACTCTAGCATGTACGCATCGCTCATTCAGTGAAATGAATTAGAGCGCTCTAGCTATTGGGCACGTATAATGATATGCGCTAAAAAGTCTGCCTACTTCCACCGAACGCCCAGGGGTAGAGTCGCCGACTGACGCCATTTCGGTCGGGTTTCAATCCTGGGTAAAAAAGCAATCGGAATCTAACCGTACTGATGAGCTGTGATACGGATCTGTCTGCGGATGACAATATATATATATATATATATATATATATATATATATATATTTAAGTTTAATGCAAATTGTCACTGAGCAGGTTCAGAAAGACCTAGCCATGATGAGTGGAGACTTCATAGCGGTGTCCCTGCGAAACTTTGAATTTGGTATGAACCTGCTCAGTTAATGTGGCAGATCATTTGCATTAAAACTAAAAATGTTCTATCTCCACCTCAATATCAAGCACTTTACGATAAAAAACCTGCTGACCAAAATATCTTTTATGAATAAAACTACTGAAAAATAAATCTTGATGCTAAACATTATCGCAACTCAATATATATCCTATATATATATATATATATATATATATATAGGGAAGGATGGCAATTCATCAAGACGGAGAATATTTAGATATATATTTAAATTATCGTGATTGTAGGATTGATATAATTTTATAGTAATACCAAATGCGATTTTTTTGCGACCTGCAGTGTTATTTCCACACACACACACACACACACACACACACACACACACACACACACACACACACACACACACACATCCCTATTTTATTTTATTTTTCTGTATTTAAATCGGTTGAAGATTGACTTTGTTTTTGTAACTTTCTGCGGATATCGTGGACTGAACATGCAAGCAACGATGAGGTGTTGGAAAGAATGGCAACCAAAAGGAAATTAATACCGAGCATCGGGAAGAGACAACTGAAGTTCCTGGGATACACAATGAGGAAGGAGAGCTTGGAGAACCTGATACTGACTGGCCAGGTAGAGGGAAAGAAAGACAGAAAAAGGCAGCGGATAACATATTTGCAGGGCCTGGTCGGGTGGATGACGGAACGGAGGTTGCCAGGAGTAACAGGAACAAACATACTAAGGGCCACAA
>JBBBDQ010001089.1:4317500-4367500 GCA_037127315.1 Ascarosepion bandense
AACGATCGACAAATTTGTAAACAAAAGTTAACTCGCGGTTTTAAAAATCTTGTAAAAATAAAATATAGATCTGTGACGTTATTTTTGGAAAAAGTGCAAATCTAAAGTTAATTTAATCTGATTTACACAGGTATTACTTGTTTATAGCATGAAATTTAGGACAAATCTATTTCTTAAACACGGAGCGTTGATCTTTCTGACCTTTGAAGTGGCTGATGTGTGACGGCAACCAGATTTAGAGATAAGATAAGTATGGTTGACCAGAATTCACATAATTGTCCAAATGCACATAATTGTTCAAAATCTATATAAGTATACCAAGACAGGCCTACCTAGGTTTCACCTAAACGGATCGTCAGGGAAACCTAGGTAGGTCTGTCTGGCTGACTAGGTATACTTTACTTATTCCACTCTACCTAAGTATTGAGCTCTGTTTTGTTAGTTGATTACTCGTGTCGGGGTTTTTTCTTTGGGTTACGTGCTGACTCGGTCCGAACTCTTTTGACTGATGTTCATGTACTTAGCTCTTTCTTTTTTTAAAAGCATTTTTTCCCTTCTTCGTGGAGTCGTAGAAGGCTTTTCGACACGAGTATAGTTAATATCTCTTATATATATATATATATATATATCACACGCTAAAATTCTGCCTCCTTCTACCGAGCGCCCATAGATCAGAGGCAGAATCACCGACTAGTGTCAATTCGGCCGTGTTTCAATCCTGGCTAAAATCAGTCGGATGTCTAACCGTACTGATGAGCTGTGATACAGCGAAACAAACCTGTCTGCGGATGACTCTATCTATCTCTCTCTCTCTCTCTATATATATATATATATATATATATAATATATATATATATATATATAAACCGAAATAGGGGTTGTTCCAACGAGAGAAATTGGTATTGGTGAAAAAATTTTAGATTTATTATTATTATTATTATTATTATTATTATTATTATTATTATTTGCATTTAAGTGTCCATAATGGTGTTTAATTAAATGTCCATAATGGCGAATAAATTTGTGACTTTACATATGGAGATCAAATGTAAGATCACAAATTTGTTCTCCTAAAGAGTCAACTTTGGAGTAGAAACACGTGTAGCGACACTAACACCACTATAAACACTTAATGTATTGGACAAGAGGCATGTTATAATAATAATAATAATAATAATAATAATAATAATAATAATAATAGATCTACACTTTTAGCAAAACGTCCACGGCTTTTCACATATTTTTCAGACACACACACACACAACACACCTATGGGATACTATGACTAAATTAACCACTTTCAGAGAAGGAACAACTCTAAATTTTACACTATGGAAAAAGGAAAAATAAATCCATTTTAAACAGTCGAACAATAAAAAAAAATAATCTGTTACTTTAAAGAGTTCGAACCTCTATCATCTAAACTTATTTATAAATGGAACTTTGTCTGTGTGTGTATGTGTGTGTGTGTGTGTGTGTGTGTGTGTCCGTTACCTATAGACTCCGAAACGGCTGAACCAATTTTCTTGAAAAGTTACACAGTTGTACTATAAGCGTCTGCGAGTGTTTTTAGCTTGTTTTTGTGTCGAGGTACCCCCGATAAATATCGAAAATCGATAATCGAAAAAATCGGGTTATAGAAGGAGTGGTCAAATTTTAATCAAATTTGATACACTCATAGACAAAGACATAAGAAACGATATTCAGAAGTTTCAAGGTTGCAGTTTTTACAACAGTGCAAAAAATCAATAATATATATATATATATATATATATATATATATATATATATATATAAAAAGGCAAGATGTTTGTGTGTGTGTCTGTTTATCTGCCTGTATGTGTGTATTTTTTTTCAGCCCTTTTATTTTAGTTTTTGCTTCGGGTTTGGTTCTAAGTAGATATAATTGTAGTTCTTAGTCTCAGCCATGATACCATTTACTCAAAGGACTAATTTAGCCTTCAAAATTCGGTTTACGACGAAAAAACTTATTTGATATGGATACCAGGAAATCAAAATTTGACTTACATCCATTCACTTTTCTTTCAGTCTATGGTTTCGCTTTAACTGGAAACAATTATTGCTTTTTAGTCTTTCGTGCCAACGTCCAAAGAGTCTGAGCTCCAGGACCATGGATTAGTTTTAAAGCTTTCATTACACCCGAGCAACGCCGGGTTATTATGCTAGTAAAGAATAGTTGTGATATTGCAATGACTATTCATTGGACAGAGCCGGTTCTAACCACCATGAATGAATTTCACGCTAACCAATAACAAGGTCGGTAAGGGAGATAAATTAAAATTAAATTTAAAGTCTGTACGTTAAATGCCCTGCAAATTAACACGCGCGTTCACGAAGTTCACTGTCGTATTTTTTAAGCAATTAATTCATTAAAAATTGTTAAATCCAGTCTGTCTGTGTGTTAATCGAATTTCTGCAGCTGTTTAAACAGAATAATTACATTTATATGGCGTCTTCAATTCTGTTGCTTTGCTTCCAAGAGACGACTGAGTTTGAATTTTGTTTCCGATGCTTGTGGATGTTTACGAACTAAATTTTAACAGTCTTTTACACTTAATACAACTACAATGGAAGAATTCTTCAACTTGTACTCAGGGGAAGTGGAGAAGCGGTTAGCATTAGGGTCATCATCGCCCGGGTATTCAGCTCAAATTGCGTTCACTTCTCCATTAATACCCCTGGGAAAATCATGAATAGTATATGACCCTTTCCCCCAAGGTGAAACCAAAATAGATGTTCTACTCAGTAGTGCACAGATATATCAGTGAATCCATTGGATTAGGGCTGACCAGAAAGGTTTCCTCCTAGCCTAAAGATGCAGATCTGCGCCTCTCAAGATGTTTCAGCTTCTGCTGCGTCTCTCCATCATGTAAACAAGTTGTAGACACATCTAAGCTTAGGATGTACACGGGTGGGACGAATTAAGTGACTGCTAGATATATAGTACCCAATCCAAAGAGGGCATAGAAAAAGCGTCTATAAATCCTCGCAAGAACCCGTATGAGAAAAAAGAAGACAATTTAAGCTACTCGCCGATATCAATTGATGACGTCCAGTTCAAAATCTTCCCCGATCTTTTAGCAGTTGTTGCTTGTTAAGAATTGGGATTTTTGTTCCTTCTAAAATCTACTTCAATTCTATACTCAAATTCTGGGATCGTAAAGAGACAGATGTTTCAACATGATTTGGTCGTAAGCCAGAAAACATTTAAATATAAGAAACCCAACAGGAACTAGAACTCGGTTCACAATTAACAATTTCGTGCCAATAACCATTTCACAAATCGCACATCCAAGCTTACAGCACCGTGCATTTCGAAGTGGTCACCCATCTAGGTACAGACCAGGCTCGACGTTACTTAACTTCGATAATAGGACGAGAAGCGGTGCTTGAACGTGATATGGCCGTAAGCTCACTACACTAATCGCATAGCTAAGCTTACAGTATCTGGTTGCCCAAACGGTTACTCATCTAGAAGCTGACCAATCACGACGTTGTTTAACTTCGGTGATCTTACGGAAACAGATGTTTCAACGTGATATGGCTGTAATCCCCGGATGTAGCATGGCAAGACTTAGCTATGGAGGTTTAAGCTTGTAAAACAAAGGGTGAAGTGGAGAAATAGCGATGGACTAACGAAAGCATTTCAACTTTGTGTATGTGCGGAAAGAGGCTGTATAGTAGAAAGTCGTTCCTTCTTGTAAACGATTTTAAACTCTATTAAGGCTGGAAAGCAATGATTGGGAAGCTCCAGACTAGACATGACAGGAATACTGCATTTCCGGTTTGATCTGACACTTGTAAAGATAAAATATAGAAGAAGGAATCAGTTACTTTTTGGAGGTTCACAGAGAGTCGAATATTTTTTCATCACCTTTAGCGAGGGATCGTATATATGAATTCCACTAGAGGTCGGGAGTGAACTGGTCTCTCTGGCCTTGGTTAGAAGCCAGTCTAGGAGAATTGCACTGAACGAAAAACTGATAAAGACAACAGTAAACTATTCCGTTGTTTCCTAGTAAGTCATGATAATTCATTGGCAATGAAAAACAATCTGATAAGGTTCATATTCTCTTACGTTCTGGAAGGACATTCAAAAAGAAAATTATGGAAAGTCATGATCGTCAATGTTCTGAGGGGAGTTTTAAAAAAGATATCGTGGAGAGACATAATCGCCTTCGTTCGGGAGGGACATTTAAAGAAACGTATGTAGTGAAGACTCATGATCACTTACCTTCTGGAGGGATGTTTAAAAAAGGGAAATTGTGGAGAGTGATGATCATATACGTTCTGAAGAGATATTTAAAGAAAAGGAAATTGTGGAGAGTCATGTTCGCCAACGTACTGGCAGGATATTTACAAGAAATGAAATTGTAGAGAGTCATGATCATTAACGCTCTGCAGGAACATTTAAAAAAGCGAAAATTGTAGAAAACCATGTTTACCAAATTTCTGGAGGGACATTAAAAGAAAAGGAAATTGTGGAGAGTCACAATCGCATGCGTTCTGAAAGGACAATTAAAGAATCGAAAATTGTGGAGAGTCATGGTCGCCAATTTCTGGAGGGATAGTTAAAGAAAAGGATATTGTAGAGAGTCATGATCGCCTATGTTCTAAAAAGACATTTAAAGACAAGAGAATTGTAGTGAGTCATGATTGTCGACATTCTGGAGGGACATTTAAAAACCAAGGAAATTGTCATGGACGTCTACACTCTGAAGAGGCGTGACATTTAAAAAAAAATGATGTGGTTTACGGTTCCAACCCAACTGAGTGTTAAATTAACAGTGAAGTTCAGAACACAGCATTACTCTCTAGAACAGAGCTTTTATAATTTTTCTTCACGTAAGCCATTTAACTCCGTGTACTGCAACAGAGATCAGCAGCAGAGATGTACGGGATGTACGTTGTGGTGCAGAGGATATAGGCTCGGAACGAGAAATCGGAGAGCCGAGTTCGAATTCCAGTTAAATTCCTTGCATTCACTTACTCGCAAATACACTTGGGAAAGGTATTAAACCGTCTCTTCCCTCTAGTTATTGGTTAAATAGTAGGATAGATTGGATTCTATAGTCTTTGTTGGGAAACAGTTTTCTGCTGAAAGTAATGGCAACCTACTGAGGAAAAATTCTCTACCACTGGACAGTTATGGATTGGAAGAGACATACTAGCCCAAGCGTGTATCATATATAGCACTTAATTGAATGATATATCAATCAGTTAAGTGCCATACGTGATACACGCTTAGGCGATCATGTCTCGAAAGAAACATGACTGACTGGGCAGAAGATTATCCCGCAGTGGATTGCCATTGCTTTCTGCGGTAGACTGGTTGCCGACCAAGGCTATAGAACCCAATCTGTTCTCTTAACCCATAACTGGAAGGAAGAGACGAATTAATACCTTTCCCAAGGGTATTTGCGCGTAAGTTAATACAAGGAATTCAACTAGAATTCGAACTCGGCTCCTCGATTTCTCGTTCCAAGCCGATATCCACTGCACCACAACGCACATCCATATCATGATATATCAGAGAATGATGTATCAGGGAAGCAATTAAACGGCAAGTAGCTCTGAAGGTGAAAAATGCGAGAAAAGAAAAAATTAAGTAGAAGTGATGGTTGCATTTAACTATCTCAACAGTAAATGGATGGGACCTATAAGCCAATCTAGTAGCACTTGTAAATTTATGCATGTGGTCAGGGGACATGGGGGAAAAATTTCAGAGAAGTTATTTATATTAATCATTTTACTTCATACAAGACAATAATGCCACTAGTACGCAGGGGGCTACAGAGAAAAGAGTGAGTGAGGAACAAGTAAAGGATAAAAGATGAAGGGGAGTCAAGAAGACAGAAGACGGCAAATGACATTGCATTTAAACTTTTGGAGATTGTAGCTTTCACGATAACATATAAACGAAAAGTGCGAGAAAAGAAACTGTTAGAGTAGAAGTGGCGGTTACATTTAACTAATTCAACGGTAAAAAAGTGAAACCTAGATGCCAACCTAGGAAGATGCGTAAATTCATGTGGACGTGTTACCAAGGAAAAAGGCTCGTCAGAGTAGTTGTCATGAATATATATATATATATATATACATACTAGCAGTATAGCCCGCCGTTGTTCGGGTATAATGAAACCTTTAAAACTAATCCATGGTCCTGGACTTTTTGGATGTTGGCACAAAAGACTAAAAAGCAATAGTTAAAGCAAAACCGTAGACTGAAAGAAAAATGAATGAATGTAAGTCAAATGTTCATTTCCTGGTATCGATATCAAATAAGTTTTTTTCGTCGTAAACTGAATTTTGAAGGCTAAATAAGTCCCCTGAGTAAATGGTATCATGGCTGAGATTAAGAACTACAATTATACCTACTTAGAGCCTAACCCGAAGCAGAAACTAAAATAAAAGGGCTGAAAAAAAATACAGACATACAGGCAGATAAACAGACACACACACAAACATCTTGCCTTATATATATATATATATATATATATATATATATTATCGATTTTCTGCACTATTGTAAGAACTGCAACCTTGAAACTTCTGAATATCGTTTCTTATGTCTTTGTCTATGAGTGTATTAAATTTGATTAAAATCGGCCACTCTTTCTATAACCCGATTTTTTCGATTATCGATTTTCGATATTTATTGGGGGTACCTCGACCAAACCCGAGCTATGAACACTCGCAGACGCTTATAGTACAACTGTGTAAATTTTCAAGAAAATTGGTTCAGCCGTTTCGGAGTCTATAGGTAACGGACACACACAGACAAACACAGTTCCATTTATAAATAAGTTTAGATATATATTTGCTTGTGTTTGTTTTTTAATCATATTACCTCAAGCAAGGCGGGACCGTCACTTGTGCTAACATGGTTACAATGAAAGAAAATACTGGGTGTTGAATGAAGCATAAAACATTAGAATGAAGCATAAAACATTAGAATGAAGCATAAAACATTAGAATGAAGCATAAAACATTAATGGCATTCAAGAAAATAGAAGAGGGCAATTGGTGTTAAATTAAATTTTTCGTGGTTGTAGCTATGAGGAAAATAAGTAAACTGAAGGGAGTTTCGTAGGCCGGAAGTGCGAGTAAAGAAACTATTCGAATAGAAGTGGCGGTTCTATTTAACTATTTCAACGGTAAAAAAATTGGACCTAGATGTTAATCTAGTAACACGCTTAATTTAAGGTAAAAAAAAAATCTTGTTAAAGAATTTGCCATGAAAATATTTGCAGAAAAGACAAAAGAAGGATGGTTCAAAAAGAATATAAAAACTGACCTAACAGAGCAGGAAGTGTGAGAATTAACTCGATTCACCACTATAAACCGGTACATATCAGAATGTCGTAGAACACATCTCGAGTAATGCAAATTATCAATAACAGCGTGCTGGACAACATTTGTAGACAACCAAATTCACAAGAACCAGAGATTAAGCCCACAAATGCAACTAAACCAAATGCGTTTTAACCCACTAAGCTATTTTGTTAATTCCCCGTGGGGAATAAAGGAAAAGGAAAAATTTGACCGAAGAGGTGATTTTCTAAACACGGCCTAGATGTGGCGCAAGTTCAAAAGTATGGGGAACCCAGTGAGGATCAGACTCACTACTCAATTGCAATGATTCTAGCAAGACAAACTTGCTAAACATTACATCACATTGAGGTACCTTAGTATGAGAGGAGAGTACCATAAAATTTATAATAAACACTGCTCTCCATCAATCATCTGAGAGATACCTCTTTCCTTCCATTAGTATGGCTGATGCTAACCTTTCGGAAAGGGACTTGTTGCGCCTTCTCGGGATGACATTCTCGGCTTCTGCTATATATTGAGAAATTCTTGATAAAATCCAAAGAAGAATCTGCAACATTATTGGCCCTAATCTGTCGGCTCGGCTTCATTCACTTACCCACCGTGTTCTTTTTCTATAAGTTGTGGTGATACCGACCTAGCATAGCGAGGGACGTGAAGTTTGCACTTTCACAACCAAAAAGCAAATGACCAAAAGTCGTCGGTGCACACCCCGGCTTCGCGCAGATGTTCCGGTTGAAAACTAAAAATTAATTAAATATTAAATTCCTACGCGAATTTTATTTATCGGCCAGTGGGAAGCCCAGAATCAAATACGGATATGAATTCCCAAATGATCTGCTGCGATCCAAAAAGAAGATATAAAAATCCGATACAGAAAGCATCGACAGAGAAGAGAGAAATTAATATCTCCCTTGACCAAGTCAAGTGGCTTACTATGCTCGTCGCCTTCACCTCTCTTTTCCTTCGTCCCTGTCTCAAAACTACTTACTGACCTAAGGAGCGGATACATCAAAGACATTCCTTACTTACAATGCTCCCACATACCTAAGTATTAATTCTCTTTTCAGCATTTTATTGCCATGAACATTTTAACGTCCGTTGGACCCATATGTAAAGGATTACTTTAATTGTAAAAACCTTAATTGATATGTGCATATATAAAATGTTATTTTTCAACTCAATATGCTTTTCTTGACTTATAATCTTTTTATGACTTATAGTGAGCTATCTACAACGAGGCCAAATTCCGTTAATCTGCAACAATATACAACTACCCTTCAAAAGAACGAACCCCCACTATAAAGTACTTCCATGGTAATTGTGTCGAATGAGCTCTTTGTTATGGCACCCAAACTTTATGAACTTAAGCGTAGTGATTGACTGGTAACGAGGTCTCATCAAATTACAGATGAGTGGGCTAGATGTAACCGTATGTTCTATGCTAACAATTTCTTCTCTCGCATTTATCACTTGTGAAACTTCCTTCCGGCTCCATGTTTTCCAGTCAACTTTAATCTCCAAAAATTTAAATAGAATATCAATCGCTATTTACTTTCCTGCTGATTATTGTATTTTTTTGTCCTCGCTCCTTAGTAATAGTTCTGTTTTTTAATTCTTTCACACCCAGAAAACCCTTTTGTCTTACTGGCTTTCTACTGTCCTCCTGATTACTCTTCTATTGTTCTCGCTCCTTAACAATATTTCTGTTTTCTAATTTCTCCACGCCCGGTAACCCCTTGCGTCTTAGTGGCTTTACTGCTATACTTGGGGTGAACCCGATAAAAAAAAAAAAATAATTGATTAACTTTTCGTAGTAACTAATCAACTAATGTAAAATTTCAAAATGAGCGCACTTCCTATCACGTTACTCACATTTAGTTGCATTCTATTTACGTCTGTTGTGTTTCATTCATTTTGTCACGTTGATTACCAGAAAAAAAAAAAAAAGGAACAAACAAACAAAAATGAAATTATTAAAAAACTTTTGTATTTTTACTTTTATCCTTGGATACGATTTTTAAATATAAACTGAAAAAGACAGACGACTGTCGAAATATTGTTGAACATTATTAAACATTGTGTCGTTTTGTTTTGTTTTTCCTTTCTTTTCTTTTTTTTAAAGATCTTGCTCTTTTCTAAGATTTGAAAAATATAGCAAGAGTTGTGTCAATCATTTTGTTTAATAATAAGAATAATAATAGTTATAATAATAATATGGAATAAATTTAGTCATAAAATAACAATAGAATTATTTACATTTACAATCGGGCTAATGTCTTCATCTTTGTTATTATCAAAACACTTCGGACGTTGTACTCTCCGGTCTTAGTCAGGTTCCTCTAATATAAAATAAATATGAAAATAAGTCCTAATCAAAATTAATAATAATGGTTGACAACGTTTTCGATAAAAAGAATTTAAGAGGAAATTAAAAAAAGTTGTAAAAATTATGATATCGTTGATATCGTTTTATGTTTTGTTTTAAAGAGATGTTCATCCTGTACAAGCCTCTCGAGAGAATTTGATGAAAATCAAATAAAAATAATTACACTATTTGTATCGTTTGAAATGTTAGGCTAATCTTTATTGTCATATTCCCAACGTTTTGACAGTTCTACTCTCCGGCTTTCTTCAGGATTTGCCTATATTTATGAGATGAAGTATTTTAACCATTTATAGTATTTACACTATTGTATTTACACATTGTCCGAACTACTGTCCTCATCTTTATTGTCATATTCACGACGTTTCGGCCGTTGTACACCCCAGTCTTCTCTGGATCTGTCTATATTTCTGAGATGAGGTGTTGTAACTATTTACACTATTTAAATTGTTCGAACTATTGTCCCCATTTTCATTGTCATATTCACGACGTTTCGGCCGATGTACGCTCCGGCTTTCTTCAGGATTTGCCTATATTTCTGAGATGAAACATTTTAACAATCTATACTATTTACACTATTTACATTGTCCGAACTACTGTCCTTATCTTCATTGTCATATTCACGACGTTTCGGCCGATGTACGCTCTGGCTTTCTTCAGGATTTGCCTATATTTCTGAGATGAAGTGTCTTAACCATTTATACTATTTACACTATTTATATGGTCCTAACTATTGTTCTCATCTTCCTTGTCATATTCATGACGTTTCGGCCGATGTACACACCAGTCTTCTCTGGATCTGTCTATATTTCTGAGATGAGATGTTGTAACTATTTACACTATTTGCATTGTTTGAATTATTGTCCTCATCTTCATAGTCATATTCACGACATTTCGGCCGTTGTACGCTCCGGCTTTCTTCAGGATTTGCCTATATTTCTGAGATGAAACATTTTAACAATTTATACTATTTACACTATTTACATGGTCTGAACTACTGTCCTCATCTTTATTGTCATATTCACGACGTTTCGGCCGTTGTACACCCCAGTCTTCTCTGGATTTGTCTATATTTCTGAGATGAGATGTTGTAACTATTTACACTATTTACATTGTTCGAACTATTGTCCCCATCTTCATTGTCATATTCACGACGTTTCGGCCGTTGTACGCTCCGAACTTTTTATATAGTATCTTGTAGATTTACTTGCCATTTCTATTTAATTGGCATGGTTTTCTGCTCTTTTTTCTGATTATTCCAACAAACGCTTTAATCAAGTGACTTAACCCAAACAGTTGTGAATTCAGTATCTGTCCGCAGTAGAGGTGAACCAAAATTTGAAGATTTGTGTTACTAAAGAAAAATAACTGAAACTGAGATATCCAGAAAAAGGCATGGCATGTGGAACCAGAACAACCAACCCCGGTGGAAGAAAAAAGGGGTTGGTTCGAAATTCCAACATATGTCACATAAAAAGCCCGGAATTTAGAACTGTCGAAAAGTGGTGAAAAATGACAATAAAATTGTGTACAACAGTCCGAACAATATAAATAATTTAAATAGTTACAACATCTCATCTCAGAAAAAAACTGGTCCTGAAGAAAGCCGGAGAGTACAACGATCGAAATGTCGTGAATATGAGAATAAAAATGTTGACAATAGTCCGAATAATGTAAATCGTATAATTAGTTCCAGTATCTCATCTCAGAAATATAGACAGATCCTGAAGAAGGCCGGAGTGTAGAACGGTCGAAATGACGTGGATATGACAATAAAAATGTGGGCAACAATCCGAATAATGTCAATAGTGTAAATAGTTATAATACCTCAACTCAGAAATATAGACAGATCTTGAAGAAGACCGGAGCGTCTAACGGCCGAATCGACGTGAATATGACAATGAAAATGTGGAGAGCAGTCCGAATAATGTCAATAGTGTAAATAGTTATAATACCTCAACTCAGAAATATAGACAGATCTTGAAGAAGACCGGAGCGTCTAACGGCCGAATCGACGTGAATATGACAATGAAAATGTGGAGAGCAGTCCGAATAATGTCAATAGTGTAAATAGTTATAATACCTCAACTCAGAAATATAGACAGATCTTGAAGAAGACCGGAGCGTCTAACGGCCGAATCGACGTGAATATGACAATGAAAATGTGGAGAGCAGTCCGAATAATGTAAATAGTGTAAATAGTTTTAATACCTCAACTCAGAAATATAGACAGATCTTGAAGAAGACCTGAGAGTCTAACGGCCGAATCGACGTGAATATGACAATGAAAATGTGGAGAGCAGTCCGAATAATGTAAATAGTGTAAATAGTTATAATACCTCAACTCAGAAATATAGACAGATCTTGAAGAAGACCGGAGCGTCTAACGGCCGAATCGACGTGAATATGACAATGAAAATGTGGAGAGCAGTCCGAATAATGTAAATAGTGTAAATAGTTATAATACCTCAACTCAGAAATATAGACAGATCTTGAAGAAGACCGGAGCGTCTAACGGCCGAATCGACGTGAATATGACAATGAAAATGTGGAGAGCAGTCCGAATAATGTAAATAGTGTAAATAGTTATAATACCTCAACTCAGAAATATAGACAGATCTTGAAGAAGACCGGAGCGTCTAACGGCCGAATCGACGTGAATATGACAATGAAAATGTGAAGAGCAGTCCGAATAATGTCAATAGTGTAAATAGTTATAATACCTCAATTCAGAAATATAGACAGATCTTGAAGAATGCCGGGGCGTACAACCTCGAAAATATGGCATTAAAAACAGTTCAAATAATGTAAACAGTGTAAAAAGTTACAACGTATCCTCTCATAAATACAGACAGATGTTGAAATATAATTATTACATTTATTTTTCATTGTCTTTTTGACGTTAAAATTAATATAATTGCGACCGGAAAGTTTTTTTTCTTTCTTCTCCTGTGAGCGAGATGAGAGACATTTTGTACTTGACTGCATATCTCACGGGAGGACCCCACCACACTTTCTACGAAGTCGTTCCAAATTTCCGACGCGGCGTTTCGTTCTATGGAGGCAGCCGGTAATATATTGAATATCTACGTTTCGAACATTGACTGCCAATGTTTCTTTCCCCAGAGACCGAACTGCACTCGACGAAGTCACCTGTTGCTGAGTAGAATGTCGCTTGAAACACAGATGATTTTTTATTATTATTCAGAAATTCAAGCTATAGGTATTTAAAATGTCCGACAAGGAAAGATACGTGCAGGGAAGGTATGGGGGTAAAACAAATAAAAAACAAAAACAAAATAAAAATAGAAATATGAAAGTTTTTTTTACTTAAACCCCCAAAGGAATACTGCTTAAATAACCTCTGTGGTACTAGAACACTTGCGTACCAGACAATTGCGTACCAGACAATTGCGTACCAGACAATTGCGTACCAGGACATTTGTGTCCCTAAACAAATGCGTTCCTGGATAATTGCGTACCTCAAATAATTTTTGAAAGCTTTTAAAGGCAATTACCATATATTTTGATGTTTGTTTGTTTGTTCCTTCTTAACGGCCTATCAACATCTAAATGGTCATTTAAGGCCGCAGACGTATTTTTGTTTTAAATCAATTTTTTTCATTCAAATGTTTAGTTGTTAACATTTTCCATTTAAAAAAACTTTTGTTGGCAATATTTTTCATAGCATTTTAACCCCGATTTGGGAGACAACTATTTACCCATAGCTGGGACCCTAACAGGTGCTACCACTCAGGATCAGGGTGGACCTGGGAACAACAGCAATTAAGAGGTGGTTCCATGCCCCTCATAACCTCTCAATCAGAGGTTTTGCTGCCGGCTGCAGTTTACCGTCATACCCAGGACCAATATATTTTGAAAACCAAAAGCATAAGTAGAAGATTTTTTAAAGGAATAAAATTGAAAAATATTAAAAGTTTGTTTTTGCTATAAAAAAAATGACACATTAACAGTGCTTGAAAATATTTCAAAAATTAAAAATTGTTGTAGTTTCTCAAATTATTCAAAAGTTATGAATGTTGTGAGTTAGCGCCTTTAAGAAATTTATCAGGTTTTCGGGAATTTACTAATAGCGACAGGATTCTCTTATTTGCGGTTTTACTTTTGATAACAGAGTCGTTAAGTTAATTGTCATTTGTTAAGTTAACTGTCATTTCTTTTAAAAGGTCATCCGGTATGAAAGTGAATAATGGACGATCTCATAAGAGAGGACAAAAAACAAAGAAAAGATTACTGAATTGTTATGTAATATCAGTCCCCCTGTATGGCAGTGAATGCTGGACAATCTCCTATCAGATGAAGAAGAGACTTGAAGCAAGAGAAACAAAGAAAAGAGTACTGAACTGTTATGTAATATCAGTCCTCCTATATGGCAGTGAATACTGGACAATCTCCTCACAGATGAAGAAGAGACTTGAAGCAACAGAAACAAAGAAAAGTGTACTGAACTGTTATGTAATATCAGTCCTCCTATATGGCAGTGAATACTGGACAATCTCCTCACAGATGAAGAAGAGACTTGAAGCAAGAGAAACAAAGAAAAGAGTACTGAACTGTTATGTAATATCAGTCCTTCTATATGGCAGTGAATGCTGGACAATCTCCTCACAAATGAAGAAGAGACTTGAAGCAAGAGAAACAAAGAAAAGAGTACTGAACTGGTATGTAATATCAGTCCTCCTATATGGCAGTGAATGCTGGACAATCTCCTCACAAATGAAGAAGAGACTTGAAGCAAGAGAAACAAAGAAAAGAGTACTGAACTGGTATGTAATATCAGTCCTCCTATATGGCAGTGAATGCTGGACAATCTCCTATCAGATGAAGAAGAGACTTGAAGCAAGAGAAACAAAGAAAAGGGTACTGTACTGTTATGTAATATCAGTCCTCCTATATGGCAGTGTATGCTGGACAATCTCCTCACAAATGAAGAAGAGACTTGAAGCAAGAGAAACAAAGAAAAGAGTACTGAACTGGTATGTAATATCAGTCCTCCTATATGGCAGTGTATGCTGGACAATCTCCTTACAGATGAAGGAGAGACTTGAAGCAAGAGAAACAAAGAAAAGAGTACTGAACTGGTATGTAATATCAGTCCTCCTATATGGCAGTGAATGCTGGACAATCTCCTCACAGATGAAGAAGAGACTTGAAGCAAGAGAAACAAAGAAAAGAGTACTGAACTGTTATGTAATATCAGTCCTCCTATATGGCAGTGAATGCTGGACAATCTCCTCACAGATGAAGGAGAGACTTGAAGCAAGAGAAACAAAGAAAAGAGTACTGAACTGTTATGTAATATCAGTCCTCCTATATGGCAGTGAATGCTGAACAATCTCCTCACAGATGAAGTAGAGACTTGAAGCAAGAGAAACAAAGAAAAGAGTACTGAACTGTTATGTAATATCAGTCCTCCTATATGGCAGTGAATGCTGGACAATCTCCTCACAGATGAAGAAGAGACTTGAAACAACAGAAACAAAGAAAAGGGTACTGAACTGTTATGTAATATCAGTCCTCCTATATGGCAGCATATCCTTTGAAATTTCTTGGGCACATAATGAAGAAAGAGGACTCGGAAAATGTGATGCTCACAGGACAGGTTAAAGGCAATAGTGGGAGAGGAAAACGACTCAACCCAACTTGCGAGCTTGAATACATGGACGGCTGAAGAGGATTTAGGAGAGTTAACAAAAGGTCAACATTTATTAAGAGCTACAAAGGACAGGAAGTTGTGGGGAGTCATTATCAGCAAAAGACACGATATATAAAATAAGAAGAATTTTATCAGATGTTCTTTTTTTTTTTTTTAAATAATTTCCCCCTAAGCAGGGTGGGACTGCTAATAACGCGCAGGGGGTTACAGTAAGTAACAGAGGATGTTGGAGAAAGGATAGATGGACAGGGTTCAAGGAGACGGCAACTGGCGTTGCATTTAAAGTTTTAAGGGTTCTGAGAAGCTAGTAAACAAATAGGAGTTCCACAGGTGGGAACTGCGAGAAAAGAAACTATTGCAATTGAAGTGGCGTTTACATTTAACTATTTCAACGGTAAACGGGTGGGACGTAGATGGTAGTCTATTAGTACGCTGACATTCATGTAGTTGGGGCACCAAGGAAAAAATCTCTTCAGAGCAGTTGTCATGAAAGCGTTTGTAGAAAAGACAGAGGGAAGTCACAGAACGTCGGTGAGAAAGTGAGTGAAGTCGAGGTGCCAGATAAGGATCTGTAATTCAAAAAATAAAAAATAAACCGAATCTATCTCTCTGTCTGTCTCCCTTCTCTCTCTCTCTCTTTCTCTCTCTCTCTCTTTCTTTCTCTCTCTCTCTCTCTCTCTCTCTCTCTCTATATATATATATATATATATATTACCCCGCTTACATACCAACTTTTTGTTCGGGTAAAAATAAGTAAAAGCAACGCATTTAAAACATCCATTATAAATTGAATTAATACGTGTCCATTAAAAGCAGGAGAAAAAAAGCTTAACCATTTTTTTCTTTTTCTTGAAAGCCAATTCGAAGGGAACCCATATGTTTTTCATTTCCATTCAACAGACGATAACAGTATAAGCGCACAAAATGTATTTACATGTGCGCATGCGTGTACATATACATGCAGACAACAAGCCTTACGTAGGGTTTAATCGATCATTTAATAATTGTAAAAAAAGATACTTCTGCTACTACCACTACTACAACTACAAAATAATAATGATAATAATAATGATGATAATAATGACATCATCATCATCATTATATAATATCCCTATTATTTTTGAAAATATTTCTTTTTGTTTCTGTAACGCTAATACTCCCATCTTGTCATATATAAATATATTTTTTAGATATTTACCCCCACCTGACACAGAGGTTGTCTACGTTCATATTTATTAATCAAATTCTTTCTTTCTTAATTCTTTTCAGTCTTTCTCTCCTCCTCTCTCTTTTATCGTCTTTGTGTTACCGTATCTTCAAACTTGTGATCAATACTGCCTGATCGAACTGTGAAATATGTAAGAACAAGGAAGAAAAGAATAAAGAAAACAAGTAATCTGGAGCGAAAGAAAGATACAAATATAACGTGGCTGTTCGATCGAATATATAGAAAGAAAAGAAGAAAAAGAGATTGTTTTATTCTTTCTGAACGTCCCACTCAGAGACAAATACATTTGTAGCAATGACGTGTCATATAGATAAACACAGACCGAAGATTGACGACCATCACTAATATCTGGCAGATCGTCTTATCCTCGGGTGAGGGGGATATGTTGCAAACTCCACCCCCACTGAGTAGATATTTAGAACTGCGAAATAAAAATAGCCCAAGTGAGATTACTACAGAGAGACGATTGTTTTTCTTCAATGGCCGTATACCTTCAAGACGTAGACGGTCATGGCCTTCCACGTCTTGTAGCTCTTAACACCTTTTTCTCTTGTTATTTTTCCCAAAGCCTGCACTGCCATCCATTTGCTTAAGTCCATCAAGTATGCCAACAGCTGTTTTCCCCTGTCTCTATTTCCCTCTATCTGCCTTGTGGGTATTAAATTCTCCAAACCTTTTTCTTGCACAGTCCATTTTCCAGAAAGACAACCATGATAACCAGTGTTAACTTATTTCTCTGGTGTGGATGAGTACGTCAACTTGTTTTGTTAAAATTTTAATCCACTATTGAAACTGTATGTATTTGAGCTCTTAATTCTTATACGGTTTAAATCTTTCCCGCTAATCCGTTTGCAATTCTTTAAAAATCATTTCACCCCAGGCAAGGCGATAATGCCACTAAGATGCAACGGGTGAAAAGTAGGGAAATATTATTCAGGAGAAAGAAGAATAAATAAAGAAGAAGGCAGAAGATTACGATTGGCGTTGCACTAACATTTTTATAGATTGTAGTTGCCAAGGAAGCAAGAAACTGGAAGGGATTTACACAGGCGAGAAGTGCTAGAAAAAACTGTTAGATTAGAACTGACGATTACACCCAGCTAATAGCGATAAAAAACGAGGGTGGATGATCAAACGTTCGTAGAAACCAATTACCTTTGATACAACCGACGTGACTAATCTAGTAGTCCACGTAAATCTATCCGGTGAAAGTACGAAGGAAGAAAGAAATATTTATTTTGATATAATACAAAAAAAAAAAAAAAAGAAAAAAGAAATGTGGCACAACCTAAAAGGTGGGATGGGGAAGGAATATGTTCAATCTGTCTTATCTTAAACTTAGCTAACTTCGAGTCAGTCAATTAAGTGCCATACGTGATACACGTTTGGACGATGATGTCTCGAGAGATAGGTAGTTGATTATCCCGCAGTAGGTTGCCATTGCTTTCTTCGGTAGATGGTAACCAGCCAAGGTTATAGAACCAATTCTATCCTGTTATTTAACCCATAACTAAAGGGAAGAAACGGATTAATACCTTTCCCAGGGGTATTTGTGCGTAACCGAATGCAAGGAATTCAACTGGAATTCGAACTCGACTCCCCGATTTCTCGTTCCGAGCCGATATCCAAGGCCCCACAACGCACATCCGCAAACTGATCCTCAAAATACTACATTACTAAGGAAGAAAGCACGTGAGGCCAATTGTCATGACAATATTTATAGAAAAGACTAAGAAGAGCCGTGCCACATCGATCGGAAAATGATTGAAGTCGAGATACCACCAATAACATATGTACGCTCTCGCCCGCCGATTAAGCACTATGAAGAAATGGTAAACTTAAAAAAATAGTAGCTACTCACGCATTTACGCATCGTTCATTCAGTAATGAATTTGAACATTCTCGGCTACTAGCGTGTGTTTACATCGTATATAACACCCGTATTCATCTAATGAGCGCACATAGCTCAGTGTGAGATTCGCTGACTGATATCAATACGGTCCGGATTCAATTCTGGGTAGAATATTCCATGCATGGATAAATGGTAGATTTATAAAAATGTGGAAGGTGTATGAAGCCGAGATGACAGGTCATGACTAATAAAATTGCAGATTCTTTATTGGATTTTGTCAAGAATCTATAGATACATAGCAGAAGCACTAGAACAGATGTGGAGGCAATATTCAATCCATGGATAAATGGTAGATTTATAAAAGTATGAAAAGTGCCTGAAGCTGAGATGACAGGTCATGACAAATAACATTGCAGATTCTTCGGATTTTGTTAAGAATATCTTGATACATAGCAGAGACACCAAACCAGATGTGGCAGCAATATTCAATGCATGGACAAATGGTAGATATATAAAGGCATGAAAAGTGCCTGAAGCCGAGAGGACAGATCATGACTAATAACATTGCAGATTCTTCTTTGGCTTTTGTCAAGATGCAGAAGAACAATTGCAGATGTGGCAAGAACATTCAATGGGGGGACGAATGGTAGATTTATAAATGTGCAAGTTAGATTTTGACGAGAAACATTGTCTGGCACACCACAGGAAACAAAAAAAAAATACTCTACCTGCATCGTCAATCGAATCTTCATTTTTAGGGGTGGGGGTTGTCAGCTTAATATAACTCGGAAACTACCCTCCCATTGAATTTGTATTTCGAAGACGGAGAAGAATATAAAAAATCCTTGAAGTTCGTGAATTAAGCTATCAGATTTTGACTTTCGAACAAAAAAAAAAATGTCGGGGATTTGTTTCGATGTATTGGATGGAATTCAAAACCCAACCGAATTTGAGACTTCTGCATATTTCTTTGTTTCTCAGCCTTTCAATATTTTTGCTTTTTACCCTTTCTTTGTCTTTTACTCTCCCTTTCTCTCTCTTTATCTCTTTGATTTTCATTTCACGATACCGTTTCTCCTACTACCTCTTATGTTTTCTACGCTTCACTTCTCATTTCTTTTGCTCCTCCTACCATATCTCAGTAGTTTTCTTGTCTTTCTCTCTGTCTTTCATTACATCCGTGACTCCGTCAGCTTGAGATTATAAAAGGTGAGTTTTATTTTGTTTTCTGAAGAAGGTAGTTTTCAAAAATCATTTAAATAGAATATCGTCTTGGTTGGAGAAGAAAAATATTATCGATGGTTAGATCTTTGCTTGCTTACATCGTTTATTGGCAAATATAATGACTGGTTTTCTAAATACGAATGTAAAGTCAGTTGCAACGGCGAATAGAATTAAGAAAGCTACTTAACTACCTGCTACCCTTTCTACAGAACTGATAAAAAAAAACTTGCTGTATTTTAGTGTGAGGCGAGTGGTGTAAAAATCTTTATACAAATTCGGATGAGTACCTCAGTTAGTTTTTATAAAACTTTAGGTGGCCATTCAAGCAGCAAACTCGCTAATCGATAGTTTAAAAATCATTTCACCCCAAGGAAGTAGAATAAATGCCACTAAGAGGCAAGGGGAGCAGAGAGAATTAGAAGAATCTTTTAAGGGAAAGGGCAATAAAAGAACAAGTTTCAGAAAATTGCGATTGAAAATGAGGAAGAAGATCCTACCTCTTATATCAAGGGTTACATAAAGAGCTTGTATTTAAATAATCTCCAATGAATTTCTATATATGCTTTTAGTATTTGCTATGTCACTATATATGTAATAATTAGAAGGAATGAAAGAAATCCTACCTCGTATATCAAAGGTTACATAAAGAGCTTGTATTAAAATCATCTCCAATGAATTTCTATATATGCTTTTAGTATTTGCTGTGTCACTATATATGTAATCCTTAGAGGGAATGAAAGAAATACTACCTCGTATATCAAAGGTTACATAAAGAGCTTGTATTAAAATCATCTCCAATGAATTTCTATATATGCTTTTAGTATTTGCTGTGTCACTATATATGTAATCCTTAGAGGGAATGAAAGAAATACTACCTCGTATATCAAAGGTTACATAAAGAGCTTGTATTAGAATCATCTCCAATGAATTTCTATATATGCTTTTAGTATTTGCTATGTCACTATATATGTAATCCTTAGAGGGAATGAAAGAAATCCTACCTCGTATATCAAGGGTTACATAAAGTTCTAAAATTAAAATAATCTCCAGTTAATATATATGCTTTTATTATTCTACATAATTTCAAAGTTACGTTTTTTTCTGAACTATTTATAGATGTTGGTCAGTGTTGTCAGTTGTCAGGTCTATTGTATTATTCGGTAGTAACTGGGTAGGCAGGAACTGTTATAATATATAATATAATATAATATATATAATATAATATAATATATATAATATATAATATAATATATATAATATATATATAATATATATATAATATATATATAATATAAGTATATACATATATATAATATAATTATATATATATAATATATATATATAATATAATATATATAATATATATAATATAATAAATATTCATTTCGAAACTAAGAAAGATAAAAGACCAAAACCTACCTAAGAATTAAATAAAAGTGGTCAGTGCTGAAGTCCTCCAGACAGGACACACACACACACACACACACATATATATATATATATGTGTGTGTGTGTGTATATGTGTGTGTGTGTGTATGTGTGTGTACGTTTATATGTGCATACGTACTCGTGTGCATGTTGGTAGGTGGGTGTGGTTACTTGCTTATCCTGTCTAATGGACACTTTCTACCGTAAACTTTGTGACTAATACAAGATAAATATAAAAAATCTATTTAAGGGTTATATTACGTGAATTCTCTTTTCTTTGAATTGTTTTTTTTTTATGTTCCGAGGAAATTAAAATCAAAGAAAATCGAGATCTGAAGAGATGAGCATATTAGCTCTTCGAAATAAATTATATATATATATTGGTCCAAAAGTTTCGAAGGAGTTTCAATATTTAATAACTTTTTTATTTAATTATCTGGTCGGGTGCCCCTGCTATCCACCTAGTGCTCCTTGACAAAATCCAACGGAGAATCTGTAATGTGATCGATCCCGACTTGGCAGCTAGGATACAGTCACTTTCTCACCGGCACAACGTGGATTCTCTGTGTCTCTTCTACAAATACTTTCATGGCTTCTACTCAGATGAACTTAGCTCACTGGTACCGGCTAATACATGAATTTGCTGGAGCCACAAGATTAGCAACTAGGTCCTCCCCTTTTACTGTGAAACCAATAAATTGTAAAGGCAAATTCTACCCCATAAGCTTCTTTTCTCGCACTTCCAGCCTGTGGAATTTCCTTCCGTTTACTTGCTTTCCCAACAGCTACAATCTTCAAGAATTCAAATGTAAAGTCAATAGTCATCTACTATCTCACTAACTTGTTTCCTCTCTCTCTCTCATGGTTCTTTCTTCATCCACTTCACTCTCAGCAGTATTCTTATCCTTCTCCTACCCTCTTCCTGACACCCCTGTAACCTGTCACTCTTTCTCATAACTTACCTCCTATGTAAACCCCTGCTCAACAGTGGCGGTAAAATGACTGGCTTGGGGCGACACGGTTAAAAAAAGTATAGATATTCTTTAGTTATTTTCTTTTAGTTCAGATTTATATAAAGAAGTTCCTGAAATTTAAGTATCGAAAAAATGCACTACTGAACAACGAATGCATATAGTGAAAATTTTTTATAGAAACTGAATTTCTCCATTTTCAGAAGAAGACTGGAATACACACAATCGAAACATTGGGATAATACCAACAAATATGAATAGAGCGGTTTGAATGTACATCATCTAAATAATAATAAAAAGTATTTCATCAGAAGAACAGTGATTGTTGAACCTTTTCTACGTTGGTAGGTTATGAGTGAAACAAAAATAAATAAAAAATGGAATGATTTACTTGTAGCAGTATAGAAATAACTCGTAAAGATTTTATTGATTATTGTTCTTTTCAGTTTCCATCTTTTGAGAGAATATTTTTTCTGTTATCGTCTGTCTGCTTTGAAATTATTTTCCGTCATTTTTTTTTTTTTTAACTGACAGTGTTTCGTCCCATATATCGCAGCTACCAACGAATAAGATTGTATTACTTGGAGAAAAACCACAGACTCTGACTTAACTCGATTACTTTTCCTTTTTTTAAAAATTCCTTCCTTTCAGGGCGTCGGCCATCATCGCTCAGCACAAAGTCTTTTTGTATTTTATTCGTGAATTACTTTCTTGAGAAAAGATAATGAAATAATTTTGCGTTGGCTTCTCTTGGGTTTTAGAATTCAGAAATCATGACAATTTATATTAAAGAAACAAACCTCAAAAATATATATTACCACAAAGTTTTCTAATAAAATGATATTTTCAGTACACAATTAATTCATTAATAAATAATTAGTACAATTTTTAATTTGGATAATTCTCTGATTTGTTGAAGTTTTAAAAATCAGGATAGAGAGATTTTGTTATAATTTCGAATAAAAATTTCATTCATTTTGGTAGTACTTAGTGTGAATAAATAGTAGGGTAGACTAGGTTCTATAGTCTTGTGTGACAGTCGAAATATGGACTAATCTGAATTACAAAAAAGTAAAAAATAATGGGCAAAGACAAGGCAACAGTAAACATCGCGCTATTTGCCCTTTCCCAGTCATGACAAATTAAAGCAAAATAACCATCGCGAGACACGATTGATGGGAAATGACATTAAAAACGTCAGGAAGGCAAGGTCGTTAAATTGAATAAAGTATCTACAGGCAGATGTAGACAGGTAGATGTAGATGTAGGCGGACGTGCGTTGTGGTGCAATGGATATCGGCTCGGAACGAGAAAATCGGGGAGCCGAGTTCGAATTCCAGTTGAATTCATTGCATTCACTTACGCGCAAATACCCTTGGGAAAGGTATTAATCCGTCTCTTCCTTCCAGTTATGGGTTAAATAACAGGACAGATTGGGTTCTATAGCCTTGGCTGGCAACCAGTCTACCGCAGAAAGCAATGGCAACCTACTGCGGGATAATCTTCTGCCCAGTCAGTCATGTCTCTTTCGAGACATGATCGCCCAAGCGTGTATCATGTTTGGCACTGACTGATCTACAGGTATCGGAGCTAGTAGTGCTAATGTCGGTTTGAAACGAGAAACCGGAGATCTGAGTTCGAATTCCAGTTGCATTCATTTATGCGCAAATACCCTTGGGAAAGATATTTATCCGTTTTTTCTCCCTCCAGCTATGGGTTAAAATAGAAGACCAGATTAGGTTCTACAACCTTGGTCAGCAGCCAGTCTATTGCAGAAAGTAATGGCAACCTATTGCGGGAAATCTTCTGCCCGGTCAGTCATGTTCCTTTCGAGACATGATCGTCTAAGCGTGTAATGGCATTTAACTGACTGACTGATGTACAGGTTAAATTTTTTTTGTACAAATGTATTGTGCCCTGTTAGGGCCAGGAAGAAAGACACGAAAAGAAGATAGGTTGAACCAGTTTATTGGAATAACAGAACATATATACAAAATAAGAGTGTTATTAGTTAGCAGATAGAAGTGTGCGTCCGAACTGTCAAGTTACATTGCGTCTCGACTGCTTCGTCTAGGAAGTCTTGCAGATTACTACTTATGAAGGAGGAAGAGTTCATTCCAATGTAGATAGGGCACCATAACAAAATGAATAACCACAAATGTTTGAAATCGCATGTGCCATGTATTGAGATTCAATAAAGCAGAGAGGAAGAATTCACAGCTAAAATAGAGGCCCATACACCATTTAATAAATCTGTTCCGTTCATATGTTTTAGACCTTCAATGGTATTTGAGATTTATTGCTTACTCCTGGTATTATTAACAATCGATTTTTGTTCAACATTTTTTCATGTTAAATATTTGAAGTGTTTAATAGAACAGTGAAATTGAAATAACGCTCGGAAGAAACAAATATTAATAACCCAACGACATAGCCTATTTCATGACTTATACGAAGTTGAAACAAGACGACCACTTACAAAGGTATCTGATTGCCTCGCATGAAAAGCTTGAACCAATAAGTCTGCAATCTAATAAACGTAAAAGTAAAGGAACTAATTGAAACGGTTCATTTTGTTTAAAGACTAATTTTTGTATAAATGCAGATAGTTTGTCCATATTTCTGAGTTAAGGTATTGTAATTATTTATATTATTTACATTGTTTGGACTGCTGTCCACATCTTTATTGTCATATTCACTCCTTCAACATCTGTCTATATTTCTAAGATGAGGTATTGTAATTATTTACACTATTTACATTGTTCGTACTGTTGTCCTCATCTTTATTGTCATATTCACTCCTTCAACATCTGTCTATATTTCTGAGATGAGGTATTGAAATTATTTACACTATTTACATTGTTTGAAATGTTGTCCTTATCTTTGTTACGATATACACGAGGTTTTTATCTTCTTCAAGTAATTAGAATTTTGAACTGAACTCTTTATTTTGTTCAGTGTAGTTGATTATCATCGTTCCATGAGTCATACCATTTCCAGATGTCCAGTGGTCTCAACTCTGTATGTTTTTTTTTTGCCTATACTGTAGCCGGTTATTGAACTTAAATGAATTCAACCAATGTTTTATCCATTTGTTCCATGAGTGCTCAATACCTGGCTACGGTAGAGGTGAACAAAAAAATTAGAGAGATGAGTTAAATGAAGATAACTGAGATATTCAAAGGTAGCATGGCACATTGAACAAGAACAATCTACCCCCGTGAACGAAATGGAGATTTCAGTTCAGAATTCCAGTCAACTGAAAAAGCTCGGAGCGTCTTCTTCTATATGCCTTGTCCTTTCAGGACGTAGACGATTATGGCTTTCCACCTCTCATTATCCCTGGTGGCTCTTAGTCTCGAAAGAGACATGACTGGGTAGAAGATTGCCCCGAAGTAGGTTGCCATTACTTTCTGCGATAGACTGGTTGCCAGCTAAGGCTTTAGAACCAGATCTGTCTTTTTATTTAACCCATAACTGGACGGAAGAGACGGATTAATACCTTTCTCAAGGGTAGTTGCGCGTAAGTGAATGTAATGAATTCAACTGGAATTCGAACTCGGCCCGCCGATTTAGCGTTTCGAGCAGATATCCACTACAACACAACGCACATTCCAATAAAACATTATTATCTCAAAGAAATCATATAATCTAAAAGTATTTTCTGGCTTTAAATAATCTGCAAAGTGTTGATCAGCCGTAGAAAACAAATCCCTCAATCAATGGAATACTGTTTAGCTCCACAAACGGCTGGAATATATACGTGTAGAAACTACAGTAATCCCAAAGAGAGTGATTAGATTATATAATGATGGTAATATAAAACTGATCCCCTACTTTATATCCACATTATAATTTCTTGTTTTTTTTTTTTAAATTGTGATTCTGAATCCACCTCACCTCTCTCCGCAGCTATGGGTTAATTATTAAGTCTTGTATCATTAAACCATTACTATCTACAAAAACAAAAAATTCTTACGATCTAAAAATATTTTCTGGCTTTAAATAATCTGCAGAGTGTTGATAAGACGTAAAAAATCAATCATTTTACATTATTATGACTATGGCAATTTTTGACACCATCCTTTACCTTACTATGACTATTAACACTGTTGGCGTCATCTTCTTTCTAACTTACTCTAACTATTGCCACGGTTGACGTCATGTTCCTACCACCTTACTAAATGACTTTATTAATGCTGTTAGTAGTATTATACTGCTATGAGTATGAAAGATAATAAATATATGTTTAGAAAATAGTCGAAAAGGAGGCGAAAGTCTTTGTAGAAAGCTTTTGATAAATCTGCTCACTGCTCTGAATGTCTTTTTTTTTTTTTAAAGAAAAGTTTGGGAGGTGATAAGTGTGCCGTGTTTTACAATATGTTAGCGTTGTCGGCCGTCATGCATATTTTGTTTTTTTTTCTTTTTAATTTTATTTTCCATCCTGGAAATCAATATGATGAAGAGATGAAAGGTAGAAATCTCCCTCAACTCATGCAGGCGTCGACTATCGCTCATAAATAACAATGCGAAGCTGATGATGATATTTTATGCTTCTCTTTGTAATTAACGGCAGTTCATTGCAGACAAAACAAAATTATTCTTCTTCTATGTGCCCTGTCCCTTCAGGACGTAGGCGATCATGATTCTCCACGTCTCCCTATCCCTTGTGGCTCTTAGTATGTTTACTCCTGTTACTCCTGGCAACCCCCGTTCTGTCATCCACCTGATCAGACCCTGCAAATATGTTATCCACTGCCTTCCTCTGTCTCTCCTTCCTTCTATCTGACCAGTCAGTATCAGGTTCTCCAGGCTCTCCTTCCTCATTGCATGTCCCAGGAACTTCAGTTGTCTTTTCCTGATGCTCAGCATCAATTTCCTTTTTGTTGCCATTCTTTCTAACACCTCGTCGTTGCTTGTATGCTCAGTCCACGATATCCGTAGCATCCTTCTGTAGAACCACATTTCGGCCGCTTCCAGTTTTGTCCTCATTTTCGATGATATTGTCCAGCACTCACTGCCGTATTGAAGAACTGACATCACGTAGCAGTCTAGCACTCTTTTCTTCGTTTCTATTGAGATTTTCCTGTGCAAATCACTCGGACGAAAATACCAGTGCATTGACCTATCCAAATTCAAAACGCGTATGTATCGTTTTTCAAAAGCATTACTGATATACAATCATTCACTGTAAAACTCAAATTTCCACAAACACGCATAGAATATAGATAAGTTTATTATGTGAGTTTGATAATGTAATTACGGAGAAGGAAACATATTATCTAAAGCGGAAGTAACAACAAATAAAAATAAGATGGAGAAGAAAGATTTATATCGGAGCACCGGTAAATAATGGATGTTCGTTGTGGTGAATTGGATATCGGCTCGGAACGATAAATCGGAGTTCGAATTCCAGTTAAATTCATCGCACTCACTTACGCACATATACCCTTGGGAAATGTATTAATCCGTTTCTTTCTTCCAGTTATGGATTAAATAACAACACAGATTGGGTTCTGTAACCTTGGCTGGCAACCAGAAAGTAATAGCAACCTACTGCGAGATAATCTTCTGCCCAGTCAGTCATGTCTCTTTCGAGACATGATCGCCCAAGCGTGTATCACGTACGGCACTTAACTTACTGACCGAAAAATATGCAAAACATTATCACTGAATCAAGAAATATATTTTAACTTATTCAGATTTTAACTATGAGTGGCAATTTTTCTTTGTGTCGTGTCCCTTTAGAACGTGGACGATCATGGCTCCCCACAACTTCCTGTTCTTCTTGTTCTTATTAATGTTTATCTTTTCTTTAATATCACCTAATACATAATTGTTTTATTTTGTTGCAGATTATCTAAAGCTTACGTCAACTTCACATTGAAACTGGTCAGTAGTTAGGGAACCGCTTGGGAATACCAGGTACTGTAAGATTGGATGTGCGGATGGTGTAATGAATCGTTTATCGAAGAGCTTAGTTCCAGTTCCGGTTGGGTTTGTTATATTCACTTACGCGTAAATACCCTTGGAAAAGGTATAAATCTACCCCTCTCCTCCATTTATGCGGTAATTAGTAAGACTAATTACTAAAATCATTATTATTCCAAAAACAAAATTGCTTACAACATAACGTACAAAAAAGTTAGATTTGGCATTAAATAACCCATAGAGGTTGGTATGCTACCAACCAACCAACCAACCAACCAACCAACCAACCAACCAATCTATTGCGTTAGTATGATAGAGGAAACAGAATATGTCAACAGCATAAGTATAGTGTAACGTACTTACGTTGTTGTATGAATGCGTGTAATTTTCTAGTAGCAGCAATAAGCAGTCAGTGAACGATAGTTATAATAATACTACGGCTGAAAATTGCGTTGACAACAATTCGATTTGTTTGTTCTAAATGTGCCTAACCGCTACTTTTTTGTCGTAAAATATACTTAAATAGAATATACGAAAGTTTACGTATTAAACTATACGAAAGATTTTAGCGAATTCATCTTGTTCTCTAACAGCGAAAAACCGACCCTAGTCAGTGGTTTAAGGAAAACTGAAAACTAGCTTAACATCATTTATATTTATAAGAAAAAATTGACTTTAGAAATCTAAAAGTTATATTTTACTAAACTAGGAATTAAAAAGTATTTTCCCCAATTTTTAAATACCTAATTCTAGAAGGGAAAATATTATTGATAATTTTCTGAAAAGAAATTTCAAATTTTTATAGCCAAAGATAAATATTGTTGCTTGAAGATTCTAAGACAACAGTGCATTTTAAATGTTGCTGCTAATTGGTTAATATATGTGAATGCAGAAATAAAAACTGAAGTGCACTTTCTCCACAAAAATGAGTTCACAGAAAATTTTAGCGATACCCACTGCATTTTTCTACAATTATTTAAGAGGGTTTCTCACACACATACACATGAGAAAAAATAATCATGGAGATAGTACATAGCGATTGACATGACATTGAACTTTTAAAAAAAATCTATATTATCCCAAACAAAGCAGTAAAGCCACTAAGACACAATGGGTTACAGGGTGGGGAAGAATTAGAAACAGAAACATTAATAATGAGCGGGAAGAGGAAAGAGTAATTAGGAAGACAGTAGTTTGTGGTTGACATTGTATTTAATTTTATTTTTATTTCGTGTCATCCCAAGCAAGGCAGTAAAGCCACTAAGACACAAGGGGTTACAGGGTGGGGAAGAATTAGGAACAAAAACATTAATAATGAGCGGGAAGAGGAAAGAGTAATTAGGAAGACAGTAGTTTGTGATTGACATTGTATTTAATTTTATTTTTATTTCGTGTCATCCCAAGCAAGGCAGTAAAGCCACTAAGACACAAGGGGTGACTGGGTATGGAAAAATTAAGAAAAGAAACCTTAATAATGAGCTGGAAGAGGAAAGAGTAATAAGGAGGACAGTAGTTTGTGATTGACATTGTATTTAATTTTATTTTTAATTCGTGTCACCCAAAGCAAGGCAGTAAAGCCACTAAGATGCAAGGAGTTATAGAGTGTGGAAGAATTAAGAACAGAAACATTAATAATGAGCAGGAAAAGGAAAGTGTAGTCAGGAAGGCAGTAGTTTGTGATTGATATTGTATTGAATGTTATTTTTAATTCGTGTCACCCAAAGCAAGGCAGTAAAGCCACTAAGACACAAGGGGTAACTGGGTATGGAATAATTAGGAAAAGAAACCTTAATAATGAGCGGGAAAAGGAAAGAGTAATCAGGAATACAGTAGTTTGTGATTGACATTGTATTTAATTTTATTTTTATTTCGTGTCATCCCAAGCAAGGCAGTAAAGCCACTAAGACACAAGGGGTTACAGGGTGGGGAAGAATTAAGAAAAGAAACCTTAATAATGAGCTGGAAGAGGAAAGAGTAATAAGGAGGACAGTAGTTTGTGATTGACATTGTATTTAATTTTATTTTTAATTCGTGTCACCCCAAGCAAGGCATTAAAGCCACTAAGACACAAGGGGAGGGGTGACAGGGTGTGGAAGAATTAGAAACAGAAACATTAATAATGAGCGGGAAGAGAAAAGAGTATTCACGAAGACAGTAGTTTGTCAATGACTTTGAATTTTATTTTATTTTTAATTCTTGTCACCCCAAGCAGGGCAGTAAAGCCACTAAGAAACAAGAAGTGACAGGGTGTGGAAAAATTAGGAACAGAACATTAATAATGAGCAGGACGAGGAAAGAGTAATTAGGAAGACAGTAGTTTTTGATTGACATTGTGTTTAATTTTATATTTAATTCGTGTCACTCCATGCAAGGCAGTAAAGATAGCGATTGACATTTCATTTAATTTTATTTTTAATACGCAAGGCAGTAAAGCCATCAAGACACAAGGGGTGGAAGAATTCGATACAGAAACATTAATAATGAGTCGGAAGAGAAAAGATATTCAGGAGGGCAGTAGATAGCCATGCTTTTATGTTTTACAGATTAATGCTGGCTGGAAAGCATAAAGCCTGAAGCGAGAAGTGTGGGAAAAGAAACTATTAGCA
Source organism: Ascarosepion bandense (assembly GCA_037127315.1). NCBI lineage: Eukaryota > Metazoa > Mollusca > Cephalopoda > Sepiida > Sepiidae > Ascarosepion > Ascarosepion bandense. Next base: position 4,348,157 of record JBBBDQ010001089.1, read on the forward strand.
TAGAACTTGCGGTTACATCTAAGCAAATCAACTGTAAATTGCTGAAATCTCGACGCCAGTAAATTTAAAAGTTTAGGTATTATAGCGAAGAGCACACCGGGTGAATTACAATAAAAGTATTTTCAGAAAACGCACATACTGCTGCCATTTATGATCAGGTGCCCCTGCCGTTATCCTCAGTGTTCTTGACAGGCTCCAAAGGAGAGTCTGTAATGTGATAGGTACTGATCTGGCGGCTCGACTGCAGCCACTTCTCCATCGTCGAAATGTGGCCTCCCTTTGTCTGTTCTATAAATACTTACATGGCTTCTGCTCAGACGAACTGATGCCTCCTTAACAGGTGTTTACTCGTGCAACCAGACTGGCAACTGGGTCCCACCCATTCACAGTCAGGTTAGCCAAATGCAGATGACAATTCTACTCCTTCAGCTTCTTCTCTCGCACTTCCCGCCTGTGGAACTCGCTCCCGTATTCTTGCTTTCCTGACTGCTACAACCTCCAGAAATTTAAATGCAAAGTCAATACTCATCTACTAACCACTGGACTCTAGCTCTCTCCCCACCCCTATATAACCTTCCCTTTCTCTCCACCTATGTATCTGTCATCGCACCTGCTTTCTCAGCTTTCTATTGTTCCTTTCTAACTAGTTTGTACTCCTCACACTTTTCTAATTAATCTTTTTACATTTATGTAGCCCCCTGCACATCAGTGGCGTTTCCGCCTTGCTCGGGGTGAAATGATTAAAAAAAAAAGAAAAGAAAAAGAAACCAACCATACGGAGGTGGGAAAATGACTGAAGCCGAACTGTCTGATCAGGATCGATAATTTAGCTGTTTGGATTTCATCAAGGAGTTTTTGATGAATAAAAGGTCAACTGACAATACGTGGCAGCAATATTCTCAGTATGGACGAATGGTAGAGTTATAAATATGTAAGATAGCATCTGGAGAAAAATGTCTCGCAGGACATTGAACAAACTTTCTTAGTAGCATTCCAAGCCACGGATTCAATATAATATTTCCAGTTCATGTAAGCTGAGAAGGTTATCCCAAGAAAGCGCCACGAGTTACTTTCCTGAAGGTTAGCATCAGCCATGCTGATGGAAGAAAGAGAGAGGTCCCTTAGATGATGAATGAGGAGAAGTTTAGTTTTGGAAGCGTTAAAATTGACTAGCTGTCTTCTACCTCAGTGTGCGAGAGTGAACATCCAGATTGAATTTGAACCCACCATACCAAACCGATTTGCAGCGTTGACAAAAAGTACGCGAGACGAACATTCATGTTTTCGCATAACCAAGTAATTAAAACTGTCTACTTGTCAATCAAGTTGAAACTTTACCAAACACAGAGAGAAAAAATTGCTTTTGTCGTCGGACGAATGAGGCTCTTAAATTTATATTTTCTTTTAGGGTTGTTTATTATCTTTTTATTGTTTGAGATTTATTGATTTTAACGTTACATTTAAACTTTTGAAGATTGTAGCTATCAGGGAAGCAAGCAAGTGGAAATAAGTTCTACAAACGAAAATTGCGAAAAAAGAAACTATTAGAGCAGAAGAGGGGGTGCATTTAGCGGTTTTTGCGGTAAAATGGTGAGATCTAGATGCCAGTCTAGGAGCATACATAAATCCATGTGATTAGGAAACTAGGGAAGAAATCTCGTTAGAGTAGTAGCCATGAAAATATTTGTAGAAAAGCCTTTAAAATGAGCTTTGTCTTTTGCCCCTATGTGCGATAGTGAACCACCAGGTGGAATTTGGAACCCGCCATACAATTTGCAGCGTTGACAACTTGAACGCTAGGCGGTTATTCATGTTTTCGTATAACCAAATACGAAAAACTTTATTTGTCAATCAAGTTAGGAAAATAAGTTAAAAATTTGCTGAACATAGGGAGGAAAAATTGCTTTCGTCGTGGGACCAATGTTGCTGATAAGTTTAGATTTATTTCAGGGCTGTACGTTCCATTAAAACGACCGTTATCTTTTTATTGTTGGAGATTTCTGGGGCAGGAAATGGCTGGTAAATTTCGATGCCTCTAAAACGAAGCTGTTATCAACTAACCACCATAGACAATCGCATCTACCTCCCATTAGCATGGGACAGGCTAGCCTCCCAGAGAGTAAAATACTACGCCACCTTGGCCTTACACTTTCAGCGGACCTCAAATGGAATGACTATATCGAATCCATTGCCAAATCTGCTGCTATGAAAGTCGGCTCCCTGTGCAGGGCCCGGAAGTTTTTCCCACCTGAATCTATTCTGCACATATACAAATCTACCATCCGCCCGTGTATTTAATATTGCTGCCATATCTGGTCGGGTGCCCCTGCTGCTCTCCTTGGGCTTCTTGACAAAATACAAAGGAGGATCTGTAACGTGGTTGATACTGACTTGGCAGACCGGCTGCAACCACTCTCTCACCGGCGTGATGTGGCTTCCCTGTGCCTCTTCTACAAGTACTTTCATGGCTACTGCTCCGATGAGTTTAGATCACTGGTGCCGCCTAAGCACGAATTTACACGAGCTACTAGATTAGCAACTAGGTCCCACCCTTTTACAGTTAAACAAATAAGATGTAACCGTAAATTCTACTCCAACAGCTTCTTTTCCCGCGCTTCCCGCCTGTGGAACTCACTTCCACAAGTCTGCTTTCCCGATAGTTACAATCTCCAGGTGTTTAAATGTAGGATCAATAGACACCTCCTATCACACTAATTCCCAATTATTCTCAGAACACTCTCATCTACCCAACCCTCATTCTCCGTATCCTTACCCGCCTATCACCCACCCTCTGACATTTCCTATATTTAATCATCCTTTCTCCACTCTATGTAGCCCCCTGCGCAGTAGTGGCAGTGACATGCCTTGCTCGGGGTGAAACGCTTATAAAAAAAAAAAAATAAAAATAAGCATAAATAAATAAAAACAACGAAAAATGCTTCTTTTATTTGGTGATTGGAGCAACAGGTTAACAGGTGTTTTTTTTTTCAATCATTTTATACCAAGCAAGTTAGGACCATCACTGATATGAAGAAGGTTACAGTAAAAAAACAAAAAAACAATAAAAAAAAAAACAAGGTACAGCGGGTGTCGAAGAAAGGATAAGAAATAGATAGGATTCAAGAAGATAGAAGATTGTAATTGACGCTTTATATTTTTGTAGATTTGAATTATCAGTAAAGCAAGTAAACGGAAAGTGCAAAAAAAGAAACTATTAGATTGGAAGAGGTTGCTACATTTAACTATATCAACGATAAAAGGATGGGACTTAGATGGCAGTCTTGTAGCACGTGTAAATTCATGGGGTCGGGGCACCAGGGAACAAAGGATTTGTAGAGAACACCAATGTTTACAAATGTAACAGATTGGTTAAGATGGACTTTTGTCTCCGCAAAAAATGGATTGCTTGTCAAAAGGATTGTTTTTCCCTTTCCTTGATACCGCTATCATTTTAACTACCTTGACTTCTCTTCAATGTTTATTGTTTTTAAAAATGATGAAAGTGAATTTATACATTTTTTTTTGTTTTTGAGAATTTACAACAAAAAATACTATTTCTTTTTTTATAATCATTTCACCTCAAGAAAGGCAAGACTGCCACTGGTGTTACAAGGAGAGAAAAAACAAGGTACACGATATTTCGAAGAAAGATAAGAGATTGATGGGATTCATGTAGATAGAAGATGCCAATTGACGTTGCATTTAAACTTTTGGAAATTTTAGCCATCAGGGAAGCAAGCAAACGGAAGGGAGTTTCGCAAACAGAAAGTGTAAGAAAAGAAACCTTTAGAGTAGAAGAGGACGTTACATTTAACTATTTTGAGGGTCAAAGGGGGCGACCTAGATGTTAATCTTGTAGCACACGTAAATTCATGTGGTTGGGGAACCAGGGAAAAACGCTCGTCAAAGGAGTTGCTATAAAAATACTTGTAGAAAAGACAGAGAGAAGCCGCATCACATCGGCGAGAAAGTAAATGAAGGCAGGCTGCCAAGTCAGGACAGATTATATTGCAAATCCTCCTTTGGATTTTGTCGAAATTTTTAAACACTACTTATTAGATTTGTTATTTACACTTTTCCTCCATATCCAAGCTTACATTACTTGGGATTCCAAGGCCGGGATTCAAATGTCACTGCTCAGTCAATAATTAGACGGAGTCAACTTGGAAACACCGGGTAATATAATCAACGGTCTACAGTTCAAAACATATCCAAACTTTGAATAGAGGGTGATAAACCGTAAAAAAATCAATCCATCAATAAATTCTCCGTGTCCCCTATTTGGCAAGCTCGTTCGGTATGTTATCTGCTGATTTCCTATGTCTTTCTCGCCTGTAATATTTCCTGTGAGTGTGTCAAATTTTCTAAGCCGTCTTTTCTCATAACATATCCTAAAAAATTTTACTATATCTTTCTGGTAATAAGTATTTGGGCCCTTTTTGCTTTCGTTTTCTGTAAAACTTTGTCATTGATCGCATGTTCAATTCATCGTATTCTCAGTATCTTCCTGTAAAACCACATTTGTGTTGCCCTAGTTCTAATTTCCATCTGTGAGGATATTATATATATATATATTGTGAGGATATATATATAGTCATCCGCAGACAGATCTGTTTCGCTGTATATAAACAAAATAATCCAACATCTCTCTCTCTCTACATATATATATAAAAGCGTCTACAACCCTATATATATATATATATATATATATATATATGTGTGTGTGTGTGTGTGTGTGTGTGTATAAAGATAGATTATTAGATAGATAAAAAGATAATTTATCTATCTCTAGATAGACAGATAGATAATCCAATCTCTCTCTCTCTCTCTCTCTCTATATATATATATATATATATAATGGATCTATCTATCTATCTATCTATCTATCTATCTATCTATATAGATAGATAGATAGATAGATAGATAGATAGATAGATAGATAGATCCATTCTATTTGCAATTGTTTTAATTGTCAAATATTCCAATAATCCCAAAGTTACAAAATTGCATGAAAATATTTGTAGAAAAGACAGTGGAAAGCCACGTCACGTTAGGGACTGAAGAGAAGATGCCAAATCAAGACAGATTACATTGCAAATCCTTCTTTGGATTCTGATGAGAACCTTTAGATGAATAGCAGGAGCACCAGAACGGATTTGGCAGCAAAGGGGTGGGCTCCCACTTCAAACTCGACATTGTACCACATTTTCTTCGAATGTGCACGCGGGTAAAAAACGAACTTACATCGAACCTGATGGGGAGACAACTCGGAAACACTATGGTACCGTAAGCAACCGTCTACAACCCTAAATATATTTGGGCTTTAAAGAACCTACAAAGGGATTGATAAAAAAGAAAAAAGCGCTCAACGATCCAGTCAATAGCGTAGCACTTCAAGTCGTAACAAGTGTAAGGTTCTAAGTTGACAGTTCGTTTTATTTTTATAATGAAAAGAATTTGATAAGTCTCTCCATAACAAATTAATCGACTACATCTAACCGTTAAAACACGTTCTATGAACGTTTGATGACGAAATGTTGAACGTTATATAAAATGTAGCGATTTGAATATCAGACAGTCACTTGATATTTTATGGCCTCCGCCATCTTTAACCCGTACTGAAATTAGGAAAGGTTAGTAGAGATTGCGTAATGTCAAATCAAGCACGCGAGTTCTTTTAATAAGTTGCCGATGCCGGTTCTCTTTGGTTTGGTTTCAAATGTGAAAAGTTCTTCAGTTCATTTACCCTTTTTTTCTTAAAAAAAAGAACTCAACAAAAAATGTTTCTGCATTATTGTCAAAGAGAATATTCGCATTTATGCTTGTATGTAATTCTATCAAACCAATTTTTACACGTCCGGATAAAACGGGAAAAAGATTTTTCTGTTTTAATTTCCAGCGATAAAACAGTCCAGCCACTTTGCCACATATTTCTGAGTGTCGATTACAACAGTTGCTAATATGAATCGGAAAAACAAAATGAATAAGCTTGAAAGTAAAATGGCAGTAGCGAAGCGGAAGGAAACAGGAATCTGTTATGAAAACGGAGAAATGGAAAATACAGACGATAAACATTCTCTGAGATAAAAAGAAGTTAATGTCCTCAAGACAGATAAAGAAAGAAACTGGTATTGAATGACGGGAGACAACAACAAACCAAACGAAGAATTTAGTATAACATATATATTGCCAAGTTTATTTTTTAAAAAATACGTAAAGAAAAATAATTATACAGTCCAGTCGGCAAAAGATAAATCTTCAAATTCATGTAGAAAGTGAGAATAACGTCGTCCGGAGAAAGAGAGTGTTGGTAGTCGCATATAAGTAGGCTTATTTAGAATAATTTCTGATGCTAATTCGCTTTGGAACAAAGAACCAAAGAAATTCATTCATATTAAAATTTCTTCTGTTCGTTGACATTTTTGATAAACAAATATTTCTTTCTGCATTATTTTCAAAGAGAATATTCGCATTTGTGCTTTCATGTAACTCTATCAAACAAAATTTTACACTTCGGGACAAAACAGAAAAAAAGAATTTTCTGTCTGAATTTCTGCAATGAAATTTTCCCGCATCCACCGCCATGCAGAAGGACTAATATGACATAACAGTTCAGCTATTTTCCTCTTTTCTAAAAAATCAATTTTTTTAATACTTTACTTAGTTTTCGGAAGGCATCTTTGCCTATTCAAATTCAGCTTCGAATTTTGGCATTGCACTTACAGGATACAAATCCTATGTTATTTAACAACACAAACGAAAAAAGTAAAATTACACACCCGCAAAATCGCATCTAAACGAAAAACATTTTGGAAAAACCCAGACCAAGGCAAATTTCAAAAGTCAGTGTGAAAAGTAAAATTCTGGATGCTGATTGGATAGGAAATAGCAAATTAATCTATAACGTCAGTAATGTTTTTCACACCTAAAGAATGAAAATGCCTGCTGGAACCGGTTACATGACTAAAATTTCAACTAACTTCGATAAATACAATTCTCTTTATTGCTTTATTTTCCTCTTCACGTTTTCTCCAGCCATAAAATTTTAATCTTTTTGCATGCATATATTCCGCTACTATCAATAGACGCCCCGGGACACTTAGCTACTTACTACTATTTCTATGAAATATTTAACCACGTGCATTTTTCTATTGGAACCTTTCACTCATACAAAATAATTAACTACATGCATTTTCTCTATGAAAATTTTCTTTTTCTTCTTACAATTTTGTTATTCTGTTATTAAAAATTTTATCCTTCCACATTTCAACTTCCACCCATCAACCTTCTGATATTTTAAATTGTGAGAACTTCGGTTGTGTTTGGCACAAGGCCAATTTTTTTTGCGAAACCGAAAGCTATAATTCTTAGAATTAAAAAAAATAATTTACCTCAATCAAGTCGTAATGCCAGTAGAACACCAGGGGTCAGTGGAAGAGAATGAGAAGACTTTAATGACGAGAAGGTACATCAAAAGAACAATCTTTAAGAAGACAGAAGATAGATAATGGCATTGCAAATTTAAATCTTTAAAGGTAGTAGAGAAGCAAGGAATAGAAAGGGAGTTCCATAGGTGAGAACTGCAAGAAAAGAAAATATTACAATGGAACATATGGATGTATCTAGTTAGTTCAACAGTAACGGTGAGACCTATTCGCCAATCTAGCGGTACGGTTAAGTTCACACATCAAAGAAAACAGCTTATGAGAACAAATGCCATGAAAATATTTGTAGAAAAGACAGAAGGAAGCCACCTCACGTCGGTGAGAAAGTATCTGTAATAGAGATGGCAAGTCAGGATTGATTTCCCTTCTTTGAATCTGTGGTGATACCGAACGAGCAAAAGCAATGGACGAGATGTTTGCACCCTCACAACCAAAAACAAATGACCACAACTCGACTGTGCGCATCCGGGTTCGCGCAGATGTTCCGGTTGAAAACTAAAAATTAATTAAATATCAAATTTCCAGTTCGCGAGCCTACGCGAATTTTATTTATCGGCCAGTGGGAAGCCCAGAATCAAATACGGATATGAATTCCCAAATGATCTGCTGCGATCCAAAAAGAATATATAAAAAGCCGATACAGAAAGCATCGCCAGACAGAAAGACACACAGACTTGAGAGAGGCGAGAGTAATTAGTATTTCCCTTGACCAAATCAAGTGGCTTACTATGCTCGTCGCCTTCACCTCTCTTTCTTTCTTCCCTGTCTCAAAACTACTTACTGACCAAAGGAGTGGATACATCAAAGACATTCCTTACTTACAACGCTCCCACATTCCTAAGTATTAATTCTCTTTTCAGCATTTTATTGCCATGAACATTTTAACGTCCGTTGGGCCCATATGTAAAAGATTACGTTAATTGTAAAACCCTTAATTGATATATGTATATATAAAATGTTATTTTTCAACTCAATTTCCTTTTCTTGATTCAAAATCATTTTATGACTTATAGTGGGCTATCTACTACGAGGCCAAATTTCGTTAATCTGCAACTACCCTTCACTAGAATGGACTCCCCATTATAAACTGGAAAATAATGGATAACCCGCTATAAATCTTGCTAAGAATCTCGATATATACAGTATAGAAGATGGTTTGAACAATTCTATTCTATCAGGTTTGTCAATGGATTGGCTTCATCGGACAAAAAATATTTCTAATTAAATATATTATAGAGGAGACTCTCCTACTGGGAGCACAAAAGCAACGACTGCGTATGAAGCAAGGTCAAAAGTCTCAGAGTTCGACAAGAGCGTCTCCTCGACGCTATTAGGCGTCGTAAAATATCATGGTTGGGGAAAATGGTCTCTGCAAGACCATCACGCAAGGCACTGTTGAAGGCGGACGCAAGTGGAGAGGACAACGATGGCCAGGCAACATCAAAGAGTGGACGTACATGACAATGCCGGCACTCCTGAGAGCCCGCAAACATATATTAAATGACTAGAGACAACAACAAACGAAACGAAGGGTTAAGTACAAAAATATATATTTCCAAAATATTTTTTTAAAGAGAATAACTAAAGACAAATAATTATACAGTCCACTCGACCAAAGATAACTCTGTAAGCTCTTGTAGAAATTGAAAATAGCATTGTCTTGAGATGGAGAGTTTTGGTAGTCGAAACAAGAAAGTTTATTTTGAACTAGCAGTATAGCCCGGCGTTGCTCGGGTGTAATGAAACCTTTACAAATAATCCATGGTCCTGGAGCTCAGACTCTTTGGACGTTGGCACGAAAGACTAAAAAGCAATAGTTGTTTCCAGTTAAAACGAAACCGTAGACTGAAAGAAAAATGAATGGATGTAAGTCAAATTTTCATTTCCTGGTATCGATATCAAATAAGTATTTTTCGTGTTAAACTGAATTTTGAAGGTTAAATAAATCCTCTGAGTAAATGGTATCATGGATGAGACTAAGAACTACAATTATACCTACTGCCCTATCAGCCTTCTTCCGATCTTTGGCAAAGTGTTCGAGGCCATTATCAACGCCGAGCTCGTTCAGCACCTCACAGAACACAGGCTCCTCTCGGACAAGCAGTATGGTTTCCGCTTCACCAGGTCTACTGCCGATATGCTAACGACCATCACCGAGTACATATACCAGGCACTCGACAGGAATGGCGAAACCCGAACCGTAGCCTCTAAAGCGTTCGACAGAGTTTGGCATGCTGGCCTTCTATGCAAACTGCGGAGCTATGGTATAGCTGGACAATTGTTTGAACTAATCCAGTCATTCCTATCTAACCGCACATTGAAAGTGGTATTAAACGGACATGCCTCCCAGAGCTACTATACGAACGCTGGTGTCCCTCAAGGCTCTATCCTATGTCCTACGCTCTTTCTAATCTACATTAATGATTTCCTCGATACTATAATATCCCAAGTAGGTATGTACGCCGATGACACCACAGTTTGAAACCTTCTTAACGAGTAAAAAAAACAAAAACAAACAACACAATACTTTAAAATATATCGATATTTTCTCTTCTTTATTTTCCATATCTCGTTCTGATGAAGCTTTAATAAATGCGAAACATGCTAGATTTATAAACGTCTCTTATTTGTTCTTTATCCGATCGGAAACTACTTGTAAAGACAAAACAACCAGAAAGCCTTTGACGTTATTACGCGAAAATTTGAAATGGTTAAGATTGGGAACGAAATCTCCACGCGTCACAGAAAACTATTTATAGTTTGTAAGCGTGATGAATTCTCCGCGCTAATAATTACCCAGCCAGCCATTAGTCTACTTGTTTTTCGGATTCATTTGTGTGCGATAAATGTAAAATAAGATTTGATGTCCTTATCTTTGTCTCTACTCACAGCCATAGTCGTCTGGTCAAAATTACATTCATTTTTAAATTTCTTAGAGCAAGGGTCAATAACCTACCACAGGCGTGCCACACGTGGCACGCAAGCAATTTTCAATAATACGATTTGTTGAACTAAGGAAGTCTCTGAAAGACGAAAATTTAGAAAAGTCTGCTGCTCTTCTGAACTGTTGGACATCCCTCCCCAGATCTTTCATCTGTTTGAAGAAAATTGTTTTTGCTCTTCTTTCGGCTTTTGGTTCAACTTATTCCAATGAGCAAATTTTCCTTCGCAGAAAAGCAGTTTTAAGTCGACAACGAAGCTAACACCTGAACATTTAGAAATAGTGTAAAACTCAAAATAACAAATTATATTGCCAATGGGGAATATGCGTAGTGGTGCAGTGGATATTGGCTCGGAAGGAGAAACCGGGGAGTCGAGTTCGAATTCCAGGTAAAATTCATTGCATTCACTTACGCACAAATACCCTTGGGAAAGGTATTAATACGTCTCTTCCCTCCAGTTATAGGTTAAATAACAGGAAAGATTGGGTTCCATAGCGTTGGCTGGCAGCCTGTCTACTGCAGAAAGCAATTGCAACATACTGCGGGATAATCTTCTGCCCAGTCTGTCATGATCGTGTTTCACGTATGACACTTAACTGACTGATATTGCCAATATTCAGCAATTGGCTAAGATAATACAAAGCAAAGTTCCAATTAATAATCAAAACTTAGAAGACACTCTTAAAGATTTCTATTAATGTCGCTTTAATTATTCTTTACTTATATATTCTTTACTTATTCTATTCATCTTGTCGGATTTCAATTCATGTGTTCAACTTATCTAAACCCACTTATAAATGGAACTTTGTGTGTGTGTCTGTGTCTGTGTGTATGTGTGTGTCCATTACCTATAGACTCCGAAACGGCAGAACCGATTTTCTTGAAAATTTACACAGTTGTACTATAAGCCTTAGTGAGTGTTCTTAGCTAGGTTTATATCGAGGTACCCTCAATAAATATCAAAAATCGATAATCGAAAAAAATCGGGTTATAGAAAGAGTGGTCCGATTTTAATCAAATTTGATACACTCATAGACAAAGAAATAAGAAATGATATTCAGATGTTTCAAGGTTGCAATTCTTACAATAGTACAGAAAATCGATATTATATATACATATAAAAGGCAAGATGTTTGTTTGTGTGTCTGTTTATCTGCGTGTATGTCTATATTTTTTTCAGCCCTTTTATTTTAGTTTTTGCTTCGGGTTTGGCTCTAAGTATGTATAATTGTAGTTCTTAGTCTCAGCCATGATACCATTTACTCAGAGGACTTATTTAGCCTTCAAAATTCAGTTTACAACTTATTTGATATCAATACCAGGAAATCAAAATTTGACTTACATCCATTCATTTTTCTTTCAGTCTACGGTTTCGCTTTAACTGGAAACAACTATTGCTTTTTAGTCTTTCATGCCAACGTCCAAAGAGTCTGAGCTCCAGGACCATGGATTAGTTTTAAAGCTTTCATTACACCCGATCAACACCGGACTATATAGCTAATATATTATTAAATAAAGAATATTGTAGAACAGGTATATTGGCCTTGACTTATAAAAATACGTATCTTGTTGGCACACTGAATGATTTCAAAGTTCTGAGTCGACAAATAGTTAGCAAACCCCTGTCTTAGATTATATATTCTTGACTTAATATATGTTAATTTTAATCTTTGTGTTTGGGCCTGTGTTAGGCGTTATACTGCGTCTAATATTATTAGGCAATTCATGTTTTATGAATTCATAAAATAAATTCTTATTAGAATGTAATAGTTTATTGAACGAATAATGGCATTATTTAACTGCGCAATGAGGAAGAAAACCGATGAATTTTGCGCAAATGTAAATTAACGGTTTTCATATGCATGAAATGTTCAGAATACTGAAGTTTCACATTCATACCCGCCTTCTGAGATTAAACTTTTAAATTCGCCATGAGGGGACCTTTACAGATAGAACAAAACGTTTAATATTTTCTGAAACTTTTACTTTTCTACAAATATTTTCTTCGTATTTGTCTATACTTCTGAGATGAAGTAGTATTTACATTGTTCGGAGTGCTGTCCTCATTTTTACTGAGTTGTGAGTTATATACCAGGATACAGCAGTTGTGAAGAAATAACTTAGGGAGTTGAGTTAAAGGGAGATAACTACATGGCTACCGGAAGTGGCTTCGCACGAGGAATAGGAATGATATAACCCAGTGATCGAAATAAAGGATTCGGTTTGAAATTCCTAGCACCTGAAGATAGTAGGAGTGTACAAAGGCGGAAACGTCGTAAACAAGGCAATAAAATGAGGACAAGTCAGAATAATGTAAATAATTTTCATCGTAATAGTTCTGATGAGCTTTCTTCAATGGTGCTGATACCATAGCCCTGCAGTTTGCATAGAAAGCCAGCATGCCAGACTCTGTCAAACGCTTTGGAGATGTCAAGGGCAACAGTTCGAGCTTCGCCGTCTTTGTCGAGGGCCTCAGTGATGGTCGTGAGCATATCAGCAGTAGACCTGGTGAAGCGAAAGCCAAACTGTTTGTCCGAGAAATGTCTGTGGGCTGTGAGGTGTTGTACCACCGCGGCGTTGATGATGGATTCGAACACTTTGCCAAAGATCGGTAGGAGGCAGATAGGGCGATAATTAGCGGAATCAGAGGGTTCTCCAATGTTTTTATATATAGGAACCACGGAGAATTTCCAGCAGGCAGGAAAGCAAGAAGCAGAAAAGCAGTATATATGGAGTTTAGAGAGAACAGGGGAGAGTTCAGGAGCACATTTCTTCAGGACAATGATGGGTATTCCGTCGCCAGCGCTCGCCTTATGGGGATCAAGCTTAGAAATTATTTTGGAGACCACCGAGGGAGTAATTAGTATGTCAGTCAGTTGGGCCTGGGTTCGGAGAGGGAAGTCTGGCACAGATACTCCAGACGAGTACAGTGTCGAGTTAGTGGAGAATCCGCGAGCGAAGCACTCAGCCTTGTCCGTTGAAGAGTTGAGGACCTCAAATTAGAGGTGGGGTTGAGGGCTTACTGCTTTTCAGCACGCTTTTACAGAGCCTCCAGTAGTCTTTGGAGTCGAACTTACAGGATGCTATGCGCTGCTTCATTCTGGCTACAAACATCAGCTTAGCTCCTTTAAGAACCTTCTTGCATTCATTGCGAGCCTAGGCAAAAAGGCGCCTGTTATGGTCTGACGCTTGACTCCAGTAAAGCCGAAAGAAGTGATTTCGGTGGGCGATGGCAGCTGAGCAGGCAGGGGAGAACGAGTGGGATTTAAGTTTCAACTTTCTGGCAGGGATGAAAGTATCGATGCCAGCCTTAACCCAAGAGGAGACCTCAGCCGCACAGTCTTCAACAAGAAGGCTAAATACTTTATTCCAAGGGACGTCATTCAGGAAATCGCGGAACGAGTCTCAATCGGCTCTTTGTTAGCAGTAAGATATTCTGCTGGTCTGAGGTTCTTGGGTGGGGTGGAGGCGGAAGGAGATATTGACGGAAACTAACGCATGGTCAGAGTTTTCGAGAGGGCGGAGTTGCTTGACATGGCAAGAGTCAGGGGTGGAGGTAAAGCACAGATCTAGTAGTGAATCGTGTCCGTTAGGGTTATTACAAAAACACGTGGGGAACTCCACCACCTGTGTAAGGGACTGAGCGATAGAAAAATTCATGGTGTTTACACCAGCAAGATCTTTGACGGCGTTATCTCGCCACTCAGCATTATGGGCGTTAAAGTCGCCAAACACAAATATATGGGCAAACGGGTGGGAGGAAATGGCCTTGTCGATATTGTTGGAGATGCTGAAAAGAACGGAGCAATCGGGAGATGATGGGGAGCGGTAGAGAAAGAAGAGATAGCTTACTGAGCTTAGAAGAGAGAGACAGAAACACATATAAGAATGATGTGAGGATTCAAGAGAAATCATCCTAGCTAGAGGAAGGCATTCACTGACGTAAACCCCAAGCCCATGCATGTGGACATTGGAGTCTTTTCTAAAGAAGGGAAAGTAGCCAGGGATAGAGAAGTCAGAAGGGGGAATTGAGGGGCTGAGATTAGTCTCACAGAGAGCTAGGATGTCAGGGAGCTTTTGATGGAGAAAAAAATCAACGCTACTTAAATTGGTTCGGATACCGCGGATGTTAGTAAAGGAAATGTTAAGAGATTTAGGTGGTCTTAATTTGCCTGGTTTAACTTTTTTAGCGGAAATATTGATGTTCATGTTTAATGTTGTTGTAGAGAGACCTCAAGTAGAGGAGGCAAATGGTCATTAGCTGCGACATGCACTGGAAGGGAACTGGCGCGGGCTGCTACAAAGTGTGGCCTCGGGGCTGCCCACCGATAGCGCCTGCAGGGACACCTATCCATGCGCGACATGGTACTGCAAGAACCCCGATATTATGCAACTGTTGATCAGAGCGGCTGCTCTTGACGATACGCAAGAGGTAGGGCTCCTAACTACCAGTCGGAAGCAGCAACCAGAAAACTGCCAAACCGGTAACTTCACAATAAAGAGACGTTGCCACCGACCACGCACAACGCAGGAAAATCGCGAAAGTGCCATTACTGAGTTGTCTCTATTTTGTTCATTTATATACACGTATATATTTTGTTCTTTTGTATACACATATATGAATTAACTTTACTGTCTAGCATAAAACTAGACAGACAAGTGTTTCTTTTCAAAAACTCGTATACACTATTACACATTTTACCGACCAAAATATTCTTCATGCGTATTTACAAAATTATCTATTGCTTTAAAACACGTGGCATTATTTGACCAATAAAAACTAACCAAAAATCATAACATAGCAATACACAGTCTTTTTGTTTGTTTTTTTATTTCTATCGATCTCTGAAGAAGCTTTAATAAAATTGAAACGTCAGATTGAGATACGTTTCCTATTTTGTTCTTTTTCTTTATTCTATCATCTTGTCGGATTCCGAACCAGATATTCAACTCATTTGTTATTTTTTCATTTTTCTCTCGGTCTCTGAAGAAGCTTTAATAAAAGTGAAACATGTTAGATTGAGATACGTTTCCTATTTTGTTCTTTTTCTTTATTCTATCATCTTGTCGGATTCCGATCCATATATTCAACTCATTTGTTATTTTTTCATTTTTCTCTCGGTCTCTGAAGAAGCTTTAATAAAAGTGAAACATGTTAGATTGAGATACGTTTCCTATTTTGTTCTTTTTCTTTATTCTATCATCTTGTCGAATTCCGATCCATATATTCAACTCATTTGTTATTTTTTCATTTTTCTCTCTGTCTCTAAAGAAGCTTTAATAAAAGTAAAATATATAAAATTGAGATACTTTTCCTGTTTTGTTTTTTAGTTTATCCTATGATGCATTAGTTTGTAAATCCACATCGTGGTTAGAGTTTTAAATTTTTGTTTTATTCCACTCCATTCCTACACACACAGACGAAGATTTTACATATGGGGACTATATGTACTTCATAGAGATTCTAAGATATTCTGATGTATGTAGTAAGAATGATAAGTAAGAATGTGTTGTCTTGGTGTAAGAAATATTGTGGTATGTTTCGGTCAGTGACTGTGGCGAGCTAAGATTAATTATAAGACAGAAAAAGACCATCCTTTTCCCATCCGTTTTTTTGGACCTGTGCCACATTTCTGCGATTCTAACAAAACGGAACCACAAATCTTAGCAAAACTTAGTATTTCATATCCAGTAATCAATCAGAAGCTATTTTCTTTGAAATTTCCTCCTTTCACAAAGAGGACTTCTGCTTTTATTTGGATATTTCCAGCAATGCATATTCTTTTTGCGATATCATGTGGTCTAAGGAGGTGGGGGGGGGGGGGGAAACACACAGACAAATTATAATGCTATTTAATATCTTACAATACAACAATCATTTTTAAATTAAACATTGATATATTTATAAAGTTAATGTAACCAAAAAAAAAAAATTCAATTACTCTGAAAAAAAATATTGAAAACAAAGCATTAAAAACAGTATATTTTACAGAAGAAGTATGGCTTTCCTCCTTGGCTGCCTTGACTGCATGAATTTAAATGTCTTAGTAAATTGGGAAATAAGTCTCAACGTTTTGCTGTTAAATTGGGTAGATGTAACCGTAAATTTTAATCTTAGAAAATTATTCTTTCGACGATGTCAGTTTTCTGATAACGCTATTCATCGACAAAAACATGTTAAAACAGAATAATCTCGACTTCAGTCACTTTCACACCGACATAACGTGGCTTTAGTATTTGTCTATATTTCTGAGATGAGGTAGTATCTACATTATTCGGACATTATTTGACCTCATCTTTGTTGCCATTTGTACGACGTTTCGGCCGTTGTACGCTTTGGCCTTCTTCAGGTGCTAAGAATTTCGAACAGAATCCATTATTACAATCACTGGGGTATATGATTCTCTTTCCTTGCGTAGCAATGCCTCGATTGGAAGTCATGAGTTATCTCATTCTAACCCTGTAAGTTGACAGTTGAAGTTTCTGGGAGGGATAATGAGGAAAGAGGGCTTAGAGAATCTGATACTCACAGGGCGGATAGATAAATAGAAGCAAGGAAAAACAGTGCGTGACATACTTGATGGGATGGTAGAATAGAGTTTGAGAGAAATAACTAGACAAAATGTATTAAGGGCTACAAGAGAGAGGAAGATGTGGAGGGCTATGATCACCTACGCTGTGAAGCGACGGCACATAAAAGAGGAAGTATTTAGCATAATTAGATCAAGAGGTAAGGATAAGTAATCACTTGGAATGATCGAAATATGTAGAGAAGAAATGAACAATAATGGAGATATTTAGAGAGTTCTGCAATATGAAAGACTGAAATAGTCACGCTGTGTGTGTGTGTGTGTGTTTGTGTGTGTGTGTGAGAGAGAGAGACAGAGAGAGAGAGGGAGATCCAGAGAGAAGTCGAATAGATGTGTTTAAATAACATAGTGATACAAAAATCAATGCCATGCTGATGTGGGCGTGCGTTGACATAACAACAAGCAGAAAGAAGAATATTTTGCATATAATGTCACCTGTACTCCAGCCGATAACAATTGTTAGCTGAAAAGCTATACTTTAAGGCTCGGGCTAGCAATCCGCGAACAAAGGAATAATAATAAAGATGATAAAAATCAGGTGAAACCGCTCTCACTGGATATAATTGCATGGGCCAGACAGCGTCACGTAATGTAACACGAAATAAAAAGTAGAGAGAACGTCTGACTGGAAGATTATGCGCCGAGGCTTCAATCAAATATTTGCGCATGCGCGATGTCGATCTGTCTTGTCTGCATGCAGACAGAGTGAACAACCGTATAAACCAGGGCAACAAAACAAATGCAATCCAGTATTTATTACACTAGCGTTCCTTTGCATATTCATTAATTAGTTACCTCCATTCATTTTCGATATCTAAATTTTAAACTGAATTTTTAAAAATGAAAAAAGTTTTCTTGAAACTCTTTAGTTTCAACTGAAAGCTATATGATTACATTTACTATTTCCAGTAAACAAAATACTCTGGGGTATTTCAAACAAAAATTATATTGATTGGAATCTGAAAATTTTCAATGTTTTGTAATCTTTCAATTTTTCGGTCATTTTTCAGCGATCGGCACATTTGTAAACAAAAATAAATTCTCGGTTTTAAAAATCTTGCAACAATAAAATATACATCTGAGACACATTATTTTATTAGTTAAATTAATCTGATTTGCACAAGTATTGCTTATTTATAGCATGACATTTAGAATAAAACTATTTCTTAATCACAGAGTACAACTTTCTGGCCTTTCCACCGTATGACAGATTTGACAGATGCGAGATAAGATAAGATAACAGTATGGCGATCACAAGTGACATAACTGTACAAATTTTCCTGTAAAACCTGAAACACATGACCTTTTAATTTACACATAAAAATTACCATACAAAAAGGAAACTTCAAATACACACACACAAAAAAAAAAAAAAAAAAATTAAAAATAGGAAGGCACGACGATTTGCAATAAACTTTTAATGTTGGATTAGTAAATATAATCTTCGCTTAATACGTTTTTAAACTAAGCCCAACATAGCTTCGAAGTATTTTAAAAATATTTTTGAATCTTTATAAATTATTATTTCGAATGTGTTAGAAGGGATTAAAAAAATTTTTAAAAATAATTAAAAATACTTTGATCTTTCCTCTTAATAATAATATAAACATTTTGATGAAAAAAAGTTCGTTTTTATTAAGTTTTTTATTCATACTATGCTGTTTTTCCAGCGATTTAGTGTAGATACCGATTTAACATATACGAACATGTATACCCGAACGAAAACACACACACACACACACACACACACACACACACACACACACACACACACACACATATATATATATATATATATATATATATATATATATATATAAACAAGATAGACGTCATAATTATCCCATACCGAGGAACCTTTCGGCCAACACTTGCCAAGGGCTACGTTGGCTTTATTACAAAGGGCCAAAAATAGAAGACAAAAAAAAAAATAATGGAAAACTTACAATACTGGGAGATGATGGAACTCATTTAAAAAAAAAACTTTATTCAATAAATATTAAAATGAAAGTGGGGTGTAAACATGTTATTCCACAAGTCAGTCAGTTAAGTGCCATACGTAATACACGGTTGGGCGATCATGTCTCGAAAGAGACATGACCGACTGGGCAGAAGAGATGGATTAATACCTTTCCCAAGGGTATTTGCGCGTAAACGAATACAACGAATTCAACTGGAATTCGAACTCGGCTCCCCGGTTTCTCGTTCCAAGCCAATATCTACTGTACCACAACGCACATAAGAGTGAAAGATAACAGAAAAACTGTTACACTCACAATCCCTCCAGTAATTGTAAGGATCAGAAGAAACGCTCTTTCTGCCTGCACAGGCTCGGCTGCTGGAGTTTAAGGCAAATAGCCTCTAAAA
>JBBBDQ010001089.1:4372500-4397500 GCA_037127315.1 Ascarosepion bandense
CCTTACTTTATTGTTTTCTCTACGTCTGTTCTGGTTCAGTCACAACTGACAACGCGAAACAATAAAATCTCAAACATAACGTTCGTTTGATATTTGCGCGTATTTTCGTTCTATGGCTGCTCTCAATGCAGAGAATGTTGTAGCTTTGTTAACGTAGATTTTGCCTTTTAGATATCGCCATAAAAGTAGTGGTATGAGGATTGTGAACGCTGAATGTATCCTACGAAATCCCTTCGTCCAATCCACCTGTTTAGGAAGATCTCATCAAGGAAGGATCTAGCATCACAATGGTGACCCATGGAGGTGACCCATGGAGGTGACCCATGTTGCTGAAAATAAAACTCCTCATTTTCAAAATCCTCTCTAATGCTTGGCATAACAAACTCTTGCAATGTGTGTATACATTTTTTGCGACACCTATATATATACTATTTTAAAAACAAGGAATTTATTGATTTATTAACAGTTCCTGAGGCCCTTTCGTCCAACATCTTATCAGAAGAAAATCGTTGGCATTATAAATTAAACCGAAAGAACAGCATATACCTTATAAAATTTTTTTGCGACACCTATATATATACTATTTTAAAAACAAGGAATTTATTGATTTATTAACAGTTCCTAAGGCCCTTTCGTCCAACATCTCATCAGAAGAAAATCGTTGGCATTATAAATTAAACCGAAAGAACAGCATATACCTTATAAAATTTTTTTGCGACACCTATATATATACTATTTTAAAAACAAGGAATTTATTGATTTATTAACAGTTCCTAAGGCCCTTTCGTCCAACATCTCATCAGAAGAAAATCGTTGGCATTATAAATTAAACCGAAAGAACAGCATATACCTTATAAAATTTTTTTGCGACACCTATATATATACTATTTTAAAAACAAGGAATTTATTGATTTATTAACAGTTCCTAAGGCCCTTTCGTCCAACATCTCATCAGAAGAAAATCGTTGGCATTATAAATTAAACCGAAATAACAGCATCTACCTTATAAAATACGACATGGCAAAACGTATAACATGTGTTATCTTCCCTCTACAAATATGGAATCGGCTATTGCTCAACATCTAGTAGAGAATATAGCTGTGTCAAGTCGTATAGGAAAGAGTGGTTCAAAATTTTACACATAGCTGGTTCCAATAATCATTTAAAGATTCTGCAATCAGTCTGTGTATCTTTACGGAAACCTTCTATTTGCCGGCAGAAGGATTTTGTGAAGTCTCTAAATTTGTTGAGGAATATTTTATTTTAACTGTCCCTCGCTAATTATTTACACGCGATTTCTCCTCCTCTTGTTATAAGAATATATATTTATATGTATATTTAATTTAACGTGTTTCCCCACTTTTTTTGCTCTTCATTTTCATTGCTGTTCTTTTCGTTTGATTTATAATTCCAACGACTTTCTCCTGACTAAATTCCTTGTTTTTAAAATAGTATACAAATTTTGTACCTCTAAATATTTGTTTATATATATATATATATATATATATATATATATATATATATATATATATATATGTGTGTGTGTGTGTGTATATATGTGTGTATGTATATATATATATATGTGTGTGTATGCGCATGTATATATATAAGTGTGTAATAAATTGAATGTATGTGTGTGCATGTGTATGTATATATGTATTCTTATTCGTAGAATTGTGTGTGTATATATATGTATGTATGTGTGTACTTCTATAGGTATGTATATAATAATTGTAATTAATTTTTTTTTTTTTTTTACCTAGTGTTGTCTTTATTTAGTTTAATTTCAAATGACCTAATTTTTTAAAAATAATTTTATTTTAAATCCTATATCTTTTTATTCCCTTTTATTAATAATTATGCCTTTTTAAGTAAAGGCCTTTTTCTAATACTTCAACGTTTTGGGGAAATTAGGTTTTTGAATTTGTCCAGCGTCTGTAATATTTAAAAAAATTTTTTTTCTTTAGTTTCTTTCTTTTACCCTCCCTTCCTTCTTTTATCTCTCTTACCACCTTTTTTCCGTGTTGCTTAAACTTACGTCGATTTAACGCGGCTGTCTGTTAATTTTTAGTTACATTCTCCCTTTTTTTTGCGAACCCAGACGATGTCAATTTTTTTTCTTTTCTTATTTATTTGATTTTATTCTATCTTTTTCTTTTTCTTTTTCGTTTTCTTTTTCTTTTTCTTTCCCTTTATTTTTATTTTTATTTTATTTTATTTTATTATTTATTTTTTAATTTCTTTGCAATCTATTTAAAAAGGAAAAGTAGACTAATTTTTCTCCAGTTTCTGAAAGGTTTTTTTCTGTTGCTGAGGTGATGTGTCGTCCCCCGTGGGGATCTTCATATCGAAATGGCCATTCAACATCTTTGAATTAATCCTTTTTTAATATATATATATGTATATATATATATTGGAACAAAGTTGTGGAACTCGTAGGTTTTTTAACCTGCTGTTCATGCATTTACTTTTATAAAGAGTGCTCGTTACAAACGTAGAGCGTTATACTGTAATGGTTGTTACAATGGTTTATAAATTCATAGTATCACTACACAAAAGTTTTCGCGTTTCGAAGCCAACCTTCTTTTTTGGTTGCTTCTCATCGAGTGAAGAAGTTGGAAGATTCCAACTTCTTCACCCGATGAGAAGCAACAAAATGTGTTGTGATACTATGAATTTATAAACCATTGTAACAACTATTACAATATATATATATATATATATATATATATATATATATATATATATATATTAAAGAAATAAAACTGTGCCGCTTGATGTTACACATTGTAAATATATTAAAAAGCGAAGCAACCGGTTCTTCCTATGGAGTCAACTCCGCAACTACATTTCTATTGATAAATTATAGTTAATATAAACAAACTGTAATTTATCAATATAAATGTAGTTGCGGAATTGTCTACATAGGAAGAACAACTCAGCGTCTCGACATGAGAATTAAACAACGTGTTCCAACTAAAATAAGAAATCACCCCTTACATCGAAATGGATCCGTCCCGAATGCCTACGGTACCGCTATTTGCGAAGAACCTTATAAAGAATAGAAAGTGTGCTGCTAATTTTAGTGTTGATCGGTTCACTGTTGTGTGCCGATCTCACTCTTCATTCCACTTTAAGGTTCTGGAAGCTTTGTATATCAGGTCCCGAAAGCCTGCGTTGTGCAAACAGCGTGAGTTTTTGGGACTCGATATAATTAACCTCTAGCATTCACATTTTTTTCCATCTTTCTCATTTTCATGACACACTTTTTTATTTTTTAAATTTTGATTAAAGGCCTGAAGAGCGGGAGCGAAACCGGTTGCTTCGCGTTTTAATATGTTTATATGTGCGTAACGTCAAGCTGTACACTTTTATTTCTTTAATTAAATTTTTGACTTACAAAAATATTTTCAAACACACACACACACACACACACACACACACACACACACACACACACATATATATATATATATATATATATATATATATATATATATATATATATTATATTATATATATATATATAATTATATTATATTAAGCTCTATAATACTCATTATATTGAGCACTGTTTATAATAAAATAAGTGCCAGAGTACTCAAAATAAAAAAAACCTTGAGTCCTCTTCACTTGGAATTATATATATATATATATATATATATGTGTGTGTGTGTGTGTGTGTGTGTGTGTGTGTATTAGTAAGTAAAAGTATTCGGTATATAGGATAATTCTTAGAACAGAATAACAACGAGTATTATCTGTTGATTGTCGGTGATTTTTAAAGACGAATATGTCATCAGGAATATCTGCCGTCATCAGACTGAAAAGAAAAATCTTACATATCAATTTTAAGGTGGCTGTGTGTGGCGGAAAATGGCCACCATATACTTTTTACTGACTTAGACAAGCAGATTCATTTTCATGGGACTGAAGTTAAAAAATATCACTCACAAAACTTTGACATAACAAAATAACATTCAATTAATCTTTTCTCGTTAACTAAAGATTTAGACTGAGTTATCGAGGTAATGACACCAAAGAATAAATTTAAACTTTTATATTACCTTGCACATTTATCAATCTACTATTCGTCCGTGCATTGAATAGTGTTCCCATGTCTGACCGGGTACTCCTGCTGTTCACCTTAAGGTTCTCGACAAAACCCAAAGAAGGATCTGCAAATGTAATCGCTCCTGATCCGACAGTCCGCCTTCAATCACTTTCTCATCGACGTGATGTGGCTTCTCTCTGCCTTTTCTACCAGTATTTTCATGGCAACTGTTCTAATGAGCATCTTTCCCTGGTTCCCCAACTGCTAGTATTTACAACTGCTTCTAGATTGGCACCACATCCCCACGCATATACCGTGACAATAAGTAAATTTAACCATCTCTTCTACTCTTACAGTTTCTTTTTTCGCACTTCCTACTTGTGGAACTCCTTTTCGTTTATCTACTTCGTTGATAGCTACAATCACCCAAATCAATTGCCATCTTATATCTCCTTGAATACCCCATCTCTTAAACACCCACGCACTAGTGGCTGTCCAGCCTTACATGGGGTGAAATGATAAAAAGAAAGATATAGTATTCTTTAAATATTTCTATATTACATTTTATATATTGTTTCTACATAGTACTATTTGAAAATAGCTTACTTTCTCTCTGAATTCAATAACATGAATAACATGAAAAGAGTCTTGAATCAGAAATGCACTTCAATAAATGGGGTTTGTCATGCATTAACAGTCCGAACAATGTAAATAAAGTAAATAATTAAAATACCTCATCTCAGAAATATAGACTGATATTGAAAGTGAATATGACAAAAAAGATGAGGACAACATGTAAATAATTATGTAAATAATTACAATAGCTAATCTCGAAAATACAGACAACTAAAGCGGTTCACTTCAAAATTTACCGAAAGACACCAGCCCATTTCAAGAAATAAACATGAGAAGAACGTCTACACAAACATCATCGAACCAATCTTCAGAAACGCCAACATGCAAATTGACCACTCTGAGTTCGGTTCAAAATTCCAGCGGCCTTCGTGAGGTGATATTAGTTGGAATTACGAACTAATTCCAACTAATATCACCTGAAGCAGACCGGAGCGTAGAACTGCCGAAACGTTGTGAACGTAAAATTAAAGGAGACAACACTTCAAACAATGTAGATCGTGTAAAACGAAAAAAAGAAAAGAAAAGCAAATACATTAGCTGTTATTATACTAGGATTTTAATTTCAAGGGATAAGGCCAGAGATTTGATTTGGATCCAAAATGTCTTTGTTTGGAAGAAAATATTCAAGAGTAAAGAGAGTCTTTAATTGGTTAGCTTTCTGTTTTGGAACACTTCCTGGAACGTTTCCTGGCACACCACTGAATTCAAAATTTCTGCCAGTTAAACGATTTGTCTCTTCCTTTTCCTTCTTTTTTTTTTTTTTTTAATATACTAGTCACACTTTTTTTGTCTTTCATATCTTAATTGCTATCGGTGAATACATATTTTTTTATACACCGAACCGAAAATTATTGCCCAGCTTTGTATTGACAGACGTATCTATTTAAATTACAGAAAGATTTAGACAATATTAAATGATTAGACATTGCCTATTGAAGCCGGAGGCGATAATTTGCGTCTTGGCCCAGGTACTTCAAACCGTGCAAATTTTGACGCGCAAGTTTATGAAAATTATGACTGGGTGTTTGTTAGAGATATTGAACGATGTTTGTTACTCATGTCTGTAAGAGAAGTATACATTTATAATGATTCAATTGGCACTACTTTCATATAAAAGATATAGCTGTTATTTAAGAATAAGTATTTCTTCTTGTTTCTTTTTTATGTATCCTGTCTTTCTCGGACGTAGGCGATCATAGACTTCCACTTGCTCTTGTCCTTTGTCACTCTTTATATTTTTCATCTTGGTATATCTCCTAAACCTCGCTCTGCCATCTATTTGCTCAAGCTCATCAAATATGTCTCGGGCCTGCTTAATCTAACCCCTTTTCTCTCTATCCGTCTTGTGAGTATTAGATTCTCCAAACCCTCCATTCTCATTACGTGACTCAGAAAACTCATCTGTCTCTTACACCGTTCACTTTGCATTAATACAATTAAAAGAGACACGAATCCACCTTCCTCCAGCTATGGTTAAAATCATAGAGTAGACTCTACTCATTGACTTTGAGTAGTAGCCAGTCTAGGAGAAAGAAATATCTCAAGTCAGACTTTTGTAAATAATAGGGAAGACTGGGTTTATTAACTTCAAATAAAGCAACTATACTAGGAGAAGGTCAAACCTAACCGGAAGATAGATTTTTTTTATAATTTCACCTCTTGGAAAGCCGTACAAACACTAAAGTAGAAGAGAGCTTATTAAGTGTGAAAGAATACGAAAAAGAGAAACGATATTAAGGATGAAGAACAATAAAAGAAGTGGAATTAAGAAGACAGTAGATAAATAACATTGTCTTTAAATTTTTGAAAATCAAAGTTGGCTGGAAAGCAAGGAAGTAACTCAGTTTCAGAGACTTTCTCTGCCGTTATGAATCTACCATTCGTCTGTGGATTGAATATGGCTGCCACGTCTGGTTTGGCGCTTCGGTTATGTATCTAGAGATTCTTGACAAAATATAAAGGAGAATCTGCAATGTTATTATGTTGTATAGCGACAAACAACAAACACGCATATATATAAAAATATAAGTTATATTTTTATTAATGACGATGAACCGTGTAGCACAGGGACAGAGAATTGAGAGCGCGCTTCTAATGGGGTTGACGGGAGTGTCGTCTATTGTGTCTCTCTCTCTCTACTGCTACTCTGGTCTGGTCTGTCTGTCTGTCGTCTGTCTGTCCGGACTGTCTGGTGAATCCGTGCGCCGAGGTCTTTTTATAATCTCCAAACCGGGATTTTTTCTTCCGGTTTTTTGCCTCGCCCACGCACGCCCACGTAATTCTCAGAGACACCTGTTCTGTTTGCCTCTTGTAGCCATTTCCGCTACTGCCGGAAATAAGGTCAAACAAACATCCGTTCCTTTCAACGACCGGAAACGCCCCCGCTTGCATCAGCTTCCTCGGGTGGGCCCAGATTGTTATATTACAATTAGTCATGACCTGGCATCTTAACTTCAGTCACTTTCTCTTCCTCTATAAGTCTACCATTCGTTCGTGCATTCAATATTGCTCCTACTTCTAGTCTGGTGCATTGGTTATGTATTTAGAGGTTCTTGACAAAATCTAAATATGAATCTGCAATGTTATTGGTCATGACCTGGCATTTTAACTTCAGTGACTTTCTCAACCTTTATAAATTACCATTCGTCCGTGCATTGAAAATTGCTGCCACATCTTGTCTGGTGATTCTGCTATCTGTTTAAAGGTTCTTGACAAAATCTAAAGAGGAATCTGCAATGTTATTGGTTATGACCTGGTATCCTGACTTCGGTAGCTTTCCCCACTTGTATAAGCCTACCATTCGTGTGTCCATTGAATATTGCTGCCACATCTACTCTGGTGCGTCTGTTAGAGGTTCTTGAGAAAATCTAAAAAAGAATCTGCAATGTTATTAGACATGACCTGGCATCTTAACTTCAGTCACTTTCTCTACCTTTGTAAGTCTTTGCATTGAATAATGTGTCCACGTCACGTCTGGTGCTTCGGCTATGTAATTAGAGATTCTTGATAAAATCCAATGTAGGATATGCCATGTTATTGATCCTGTCCTGTCATCTCGGTTTCAGGCACTTTCAGATTTATTGTGCTGTGTTTTCTTTTTTCTTTTTATTAGCCCTTAGTTATGGCTTCAAAGAAAACTAACAGTGATACTGGTAAAAGAAAAATAAAAGTTGAGAGAAAAGTAATTAAAGTGAAAAAAGAAATTATCGCAAAACATTAAAATGATATCTGTGTTTCATATCTTCGCTGCGTCTCCCAGAAAGCAACACCCTGCATCTCACCGGTTTCTCTTTTTCAGCTGACCTCGAGTGGAACAACTACATCGAATCAATAGCGGCGTCTACTGCTAAAAAAGATTGGGTTATTGTGTCAAGCCAGTAAGTTTTTCTCGTCACAATCCATCTTGCACATATAAAAATCTACCATTTGTCCATACATTGAATACTGTTGTCATATCTGGTCGGCGGTTTCTGCTGCTCATGTCAGGGTTCGCGACAAAATCGAAAGGAGGGTCTGCAATGTAATCAGTCCTGACTTGGCACCTCGACTTCAGTCACTTTTTCACCGACTGGGTGTAGCTTCCGTCTGTCTTTTTTTTACAAGTATTTTCACGGCGATGTGCGTTGTGGTGCAGTGGATATCGTCTCGGAACGACAAATCGGAAAGCCGAGTTCGAATTCCAGTTGAATTCATTGCATTCACTTACGCGCAAATACCCTTGGGAAAGGTACTAATCCGTTTCTTCCCTCCAGTTATGGGTTAAATAACAGGACAGGTTGGGTTCTATAGCCTTGGCTGGCAACCAATCTACCGCAGAAAGCAATGGCAACCTACTGCGCGATAATCATATGCCCTGTCAGTCATGTCTCTTTCGAGACATGATCGCCCAAGCGTGTATCACGTACGGCACTTAACTGACTGATTTTCACGGCTTCTGCTCTGACAAGCTTATCTCTCTGCTGTCCCGTCTACACGAAGTTACTCGATCTACTACAGTGGAAAATAGTTCCCCTCTTTTTACAGTCAAAACCGTCAATTGTATCTGCTTTTCTACTGTAGCAGTTTTTTTTTCTCGCACTTTTCGCCTTCCATATACTTGCTTCCCTGATAGCTACAATCCCCAAGTGTTTAACTGTAACGTTAATCGCCATATTTAACTCTTTAATTCTCATCAATCCTTTATCCTTTCTCCGAAACCCCCTGTACCTTACATATTTTTTTTCGCTCTCCTCTCACCTAATCCCCTGCACACGAGAGGCAATACTGCCTTACATAGGGTTAAACGATTGTAAAAAAATAAGGAAATGACAAAAGCAGCTTGTGTTGCAAAAGAAGTGACTGTTATTAGTAAACAAAAACCAAAGATACTCGAAGAAGTGGAAAATTAATGCTTAGTTTTTAAAATGAGAAACAAGAGTTTCCAACCGAAGAGCTCGTAAGGCTTCAAAATGAATAGCAGAAGACTTTAGCTGAAAGAATGTCTTCTGGGGAGAAGGAGGAGGAAGGAAAAGAGGATGTTCCAAGTTCTTTAATCTAAAATTATTTATAAATGGAACTTTGTCTGTGTGTGTGTGTCTGTGTGTGTGTGTTTCCGTTACCTATAGACCCCGAAACGGCTGAACCAATTTTCTTGAAAATTTACACAGTTGTACTATAAGCATCTGCGAGTGTTCTTAGCTAGGTTTTGTGTCGAGGTATTCCCGATAAATATCGAAAATCGAAAATCGAAAATCGAAAAAATCGGGTTATAGAATGAGTGGTCCGATTTTAATCAAATTTGATACACTCATAGACAAAGACATAAGAAACGATATTCACAAGTTTCAAGGTTGCAGTTCTTACAATAGTGCAGAAAATCGATAATATATATATATATATATATATATATATATAAAAGGCAAGGTGTTTGTGTGTGTCCGACATACAGGTAGATAGCCTGTATGTCTGTATTTTTCTTCAGCCCTTTTATTTTAGTTTTTGCTTCGGGTTTGGCTCTAAGTCGAT
Source organism: Ascarosepion bandense (assembly GCA_037127315.1). NCBI lineage: Eukaryota > Metazoa > Mollusca > Cephalopoda > Sepiida > Sepiidae > Ascarosepion > Ascarosepion bandense. The sequence goes on from JBBBDQ010001089.1 coordinate 4,382,195, forward strand.
ATAATTGTAGTTCTTATTCTCAGCCATGATACCATTTACTCAGAGGACTTATTTAGCCTTCAAAATTCAGTTTACGACGAAAAAACTGATATCGATACCAGGAAATGAAAATTTCACTTACACCAATTCATTTTTCTTTCAGTCTACGGTTTCGCTTTGACTGGAAACAACTATTGCCTTTTAGTCTTTCGTGCCAACGTTCAAAGAGTCTGAGGACCATAGATTAGTTTTAAAGCTTTCATTACACCCGAGCAACGCCGGGCTATACTGCTAGTTGTTAATTACAACAACAAAGAATGTAACTAAGTGACTAAATCTGAATTTGGTTTGCTGATTTATTTTTATAACCGTATCATTCCAGTGCTATCAGACAAGTTCCCAAAGATAAGGGATATGATTTCAATTCTTATTAGAATTAGATTCTGATCCATGAAGCTTGTAGAATAAACGTAAAAATGTCAAGAGTTGCTATAAAAATAAACAAAAATAAAACAAAAGAAAAATTCATTAAAATTATGATAAATGTGATAAAGGGGATGATATTCATTAATAAGAAAAATCTCTAAATTCCAGGCGGCTTTAAAACACTTTTTGTGTAAAAGGATAACAACCCTGAAATCGCTGTCTTTTAAGTAGAAATCTAAAAATGGCACTTTGTAGGTTAAAATTTAAACAAACAGAAATTAAAACATGTTTTGGCAAATTCAATTCAAGTAATATTTTTTTTCAAATCAGATTAATTTAACTTTAAATTTGCTAATTTTTCTAAAATAAAATAACGTTTGAGAGATGTACACTTTACTTCTGCAAGATTGTGAAGACCCAGAATTAACTTTTGTTTACAAATATGTCTATCGCTCAAAAAATGTCGGAAAAATTTATGTATTTTTTTAAATCACAAAATTTTAGATTCTAATCAATATAAATTCTGTTTGAAATACACCTGAGTATTCTGCTTAATAAAATAGCAAATTTAATCATTTAGCTTTCAATTAAGCTAAAATTAAAGTTTCAAGGAAATTTTTTTTTATTTTTTAAAAATTCAATCTAAAATGAGTAGAGGTAGAGGTTTGCAGACAAATACAGCAATTTCCACAAATTAAACTGTATGACAAACTGAAAGCTTTATGACGCTAAAACACAAAAATGTGTTGTTTATTAACAACGAATTGTATCAAGGACATTTCTGTTATCATCATGACATTTAAAACTGGTTAGATTGAAAATCGTGAAAAGTGCTAAAGTTTGATATTTTTATTAACTTTTTTTCTTTTGCAAATTAAAAAAAAACTAGTTGACTAGAATAAATGTGAACTCCACGGAACACTCAGCTTTATGAGTCACATAATTCATCATCCAAATTCTGATTAATAAAGCAAACAGTAGAATCAGGCTATAGTTAGGACAAGAATGGTGCGGTTTTGTCAAGGTCACTGGAACAAGGAAGGCAATATATATGCTCAGAATGTTATCAGAATAGTCAATACAAATACAGAAAGACAATAACCTGTGTTTCATAGACTACAAAAAGGCGTGTGCCACAATGTCTTGATAAAATGGTCGACAACCTTGACATATACGAGAAAGACATTAAAATGATCAAGAAACTATACTAGCAACAGGCCGCCTGCATACGGAGAGGAAAAGAGTTCAGTAGGTATACAAAATTAGAAAAGGTGGTAAGACAAGGATGTGTTTTCTTATCCGATATATTCAATTTATACAGCGAAACAATTCTGAGTTCTGCCAAGATTTGTCATCGGCGGACACAATCTGGACAGCATAATTAAGCAGATGATACAGTGCCGATAGCAGACACGGAAAAAAAACAAACTACAAGACATCCTACAGAAGGTAACCAAAGAAAACGAAAAGACAAGACTAAACACAAATTTTTTTTTAATTGTTTCAACCCAAACAGGGTGGTACCACCATTGATATGCAGGGAGGGGGCTACATAAGAGAGTAAAAGTTTAAACAGGAGGAGAGTGAAGAGAAAGACGAACCAGTTACAGAAGAAAGGGCAAGAGAAGGATGTGAACACGGGTGTGAAGACAGTTGCGAAGGTAGAGAGAAAGTAAAAGAACTATATACACGGGGTGATGTAGAAAGAACTGGAGGCAAGTGGATAAGAGATGGGAATCGACATTGCATTTAAATTCCTGGAGGCTGTAACCGTCGGGGAAGCAAGTAAATGGAAGGGAGTTCCACAGGCAGGAATTGCGAGAAAAGAAGCGATGTAGTAGAATTGTCGCCTGCATTTGGTTGATTTAACTGTAAATGGGTGGGACCTTGTTGTCAGTCTGGTCGCACGTGTAAATGTTTGTGGAGTGGGGGCAGCAGTGACCTAAGCTCGTCGGAGCAGAAGCCATGTAAATATTTGTTGAAGGGACAAAGGAAAGCCACAACCCACCAGTGAGAAAGTGGCTGGAATTGAGCTGCCAGGTCGGGACTAATCACATTACAGATTCTCATTTGGAGCCTGTCGAGAACACTGAGATGAACAGCAGGGGTGCCTGACCAGATATGAAAACAGTATTCTATGTATGGCCGGATGGTTGATTTTATATATGTGCAAGATGGATTCAGACGGAAAAAAAACTTCCTGGCTCGACAAAGTGACGCAACCTTCCTAGCAGTAGATTTAGCTATTGATTCAATGTAATGATTCCACTTGAGGTCGGAAGATAGGGTTAGACCGAGGAAGCGCAGTATATTGATTTCAGGGAGACTCGCTTTGTCCATGCTTATGGGGAGGCAGGAGAGATTGCCTGTGATGGTTGATAGATATCAGTTTCGTTTTAGAAGCATTGACATTTACGAGCTTACTTCTTACCCCAGTCCACCACTGACTGAAGGTCCTTCTCTAAATCAGCAGCGAGGTTATGTTTCTTCGCCTCGCCCGAAACCTAAATGGTCATCAGTAAAAGGACGAGCCCAAAATGCAAGTCGGGGTATACTGAAATCAAGCAGGTACAGAAATTTGAATATCTGGGAAGATTTCTAATACAGGACGAAAATTGCGACACTGAGATTCGACGGCGTCTAGGCATGGTCAAGGATTAATTTAAAAGGCTGAGTAGAGTATTGTCAAACAGGAACTTTTCACTGGAAACAAAAAAAATGTATTGGACTGTTGTGTGATATCTGTTTTCTTTTATGGCAGCGAATGCTGGACAATCTTCTCTAAGACTCGAAGCAACAGAAATGTGATTCTACAGAAGGATACTGAGGATAGCGTGATCTAAATGTGAGCAAAGACAATGTATCGGACAGGATACAAACGAAAAAGAAAAAAGAAACTTATATCTAGCATCAGGAAGAGACAGCAGAGGTTTATGGAGAAACTTAATGAGGACGGAGGGCTTGGAGAATCTAGTACTCACAGAACGGATAGCGGGAAAGAGAGACATGGGGAAAGCAGCGTGAATCATACTTGAGGGTCTTGGATGACGGAACTGGGTTTGGGAGAGATATCAAGAGGAGAAATGTTAAGAACGACAAGAGATAGGGGTAAGTGGAAGTCTATGATAGCCTACATCCTGAAGGGACACGGCATATAAAATAAAAGAAGACTATTCGTGCATATACATCTTTTGCCTGCGTTGTATTTTTTTTTCTAAAAAACCTTTTAAAAAGGTTTACTACGCTTTTTCCTACTATTTTATCAAGGTGATATTTTTTCCCCGAAACTTTAGCGCAAATATATTTGACTAGCAGTATATTATCTGTCCGGGGCACTTCTGCTATGGCTCGCTTCAGATTCACGTAGAACCTGTCTTCTACCTTGTCAGGGTTTGAGATTGTTAGCGCGTAAGCATTAACAAGAGTGGCAAACTTTTTCTTTGCCAGGAGAAGGTGGAGACTCATGAGACGATCGTTTATTCCCTTGGGTCTGGCTGCTAGCTTACTTACAAGGTTAGTTTTAATGGCAAAGCCAAACTCAGCCTCTCTGCATTCAGTGTAGCCGGATGATTCCTCTGACAGGAGTCCTTTCTCTGCGAGACGGGTTTCACTGAGGGCGGTAATCTGTACCTTGTACCTATTAAGTTGATTTGCAATGAGTGCAGTTCGCCTCTCCGGTCGTGGTTCAGTGCGATCCAATAATATTCAAACATTCTAAGCACCGAAGGATTTCTTTGTGTTTCGTTTTCCACCGCTGTTGTGGAACTCCGTCAGCCACGGTGAGCTGGCCAGGGAAGAGGAGAAAGGCAATGTTTAGGGGACCTTTTCTAGACCCTTCCCCAGATTCTGGCGGGGAAGCAGTGCAGTCCTAAAGAGGGCTACTACGTCGCTCAGGTTGCTGCCGATGACCAGTGCTGTTTCGATTCACTGGAGAATCGACCGTATGGCCTGAGCCACCTACGTGCAGAGTTGTGATTACGGCCGCTACTTGTCCATCGCCGCGAGGCTTTGAAGTGATGGTAGAAGTCATGTCTTGAGCTTTAATTGAATTTAAGTGAGGGAGAGTTGCGCATGGTCATCAGCCTCACCCTCACTTCTCATTCCATCTGGGTCCGGAGGCACGACATATTCGAGACTGCCGGAGACAGTCATGGATGCAGTGGATGGCCAACAGTGATATTGTTGTTTCACTTTGCCCTAAATGCGCTCCACAACGCTTTGGTAGGATCGCCTTTCCATCCGTTGAATCAACTGTGTGATTTCCTCTGGATAGTCCGCCGACATGTTGATGCCAGTTGGCCGTCATTTGACAGATCTTGTTCTTACTTCTGACTAGCCACCCTTCTCACCAGAACCCCAGGGATCTGGTAGGGGTGCCGGTTTAGTCGCCGACGACCCGAGCCTGACAGTGTATATATACATATATACATACATATATACATACATACCTATATATATATATATATATATATATATATATATATAATTATGGTCGGTAGTGTATATATATATATATATATATATATATATATATATATATATATACACTACCGACCATAATTATTAGGCCACCCTAGTTTTTTTTAAAAAATGATGTATTTCATACTATTTTTAGTATTTATTGCCAAACGAATAAATGTAAATAAAAATATAATGGTTCTTTTGTTAATATTGCACAATAACATGTGCATCAAATTAGTTTATAAATATTTAATAATTATCTATATTGCAGTTTCATCAATGAATGAATGATGAAAATTTAGGGTGATTCGGACGAGTTCATCTTTGCTTCCTTGTCTTGTAAAATTTTCCAAAGTAATAGTAACAAAAGAACCGTTCTATTTTCATTTGACGCTATAAATAATAAAATTAGTAAGAAATACATCATTTAATTAAAAAAAATGCGGTGCTGTGGCCTAACAATTATGGCCGGTAGTATATATATATATATATATATATATATATATATATAAATTAGAGAAAATTTTCAAAATTCAAAGGTGTCGTATGTACATTTCGACATAGGATCTCTAATAGAGACTCTACATCACGTCAGCGACATTGTTTTTCCAAATGGCGAAGGCCCTGAGTTAGTGTGGAGGGGTTTTTGGTTAACAACGGTCACAAAGTGGAAAAGGACAGAGCTGGTAGTCGCGGGGTTACAGGGTGTTGAAATGGTATATTTAGGAAGGGGAGGAATAGGAGTTCATATTTTATAAAGATAGACAACTAAATGAGTTAAATTACTTTTTAAAGTTAAGATTTTGGGCTGTTTGAAGAGATGTATTTAGGCGAGAAGGAATGGGTTTCAATATAAGATTTAAATTTTTTTTTTATGTTTATTTGATTAAACTTTTAGGTAGAAGCGAGTTATATATTAAAACGTATTTTGAATGAACAAACAATTTAAATTTAAATTTAATTATTTTGCTGTTAGAGAATTAAAAAATGAAGCAAGAGAAACTAACTAAAAATATCAAATATGGCTTTCTTAGCAACCAAACGACATATTTACAGCTTTATTATGATTGATATTTCTATTATAAACATTTGGTTTCTTTTAGCTCATGAACCATATTATGTTCATTTTGATTTAATGTTCAGTCGTCATAAAATACTTTATGTTATCAATTAACAGCAGACGACAACTTTTGCCTTAGCCATTCGGATTTCTTCATAGAAACCGAAATTCATTGAGAGTTATTCATAATGTCGGCCATTTCGAGGCTGAAAAGCCATTCAGATATTTGATAGCTGTGATACATCATTTAGTAAAAGAGAGAAAATGGGTGTTTTTTCGATTTAATTATATTAAATGCTTTTGCAAAAGTTGTCAATAAGTGGTTCACGAATAACAAATTTTCATGGAAAATTTAGTGTTTCAATGGTAAGAGAACGTCGTTCATTTCCGCCCCTTAGTGTTTATAATTTGTTCTTTTAAGATAGTATTTTCCAATATGTCCGTATTACAGTTTTAGTCATAAATAAAACAGAAGTCAATTAATTACGAATAGAATAGAAAGACGTTGCGTCTTTCTTTCGGACAATCTTAGTGAAGGCCACTCAACTAAACCTACTCAAACTATAAATTAAGCCCAATAAAACAATATGGTTGCCCCGTTATAAGACCCATAAGGAAGCAAAGATTGCTATTTACTCTCCATGAAAGATAAAGAAGAGAAAAATTCAATTACATAATAGCTGGTTTGCTAAATATATATTTGGGAGACTTTGGTATTATCTGTTGTAATAAAATAGATAATTACCCAATCATTTATAATAAAAAAAACAAAAAAAACAACTGCCACTAATAGAGGCATAAACTCACTCCACCCTTCAATTATAAGTCAGTCAACCAGTCAATGTCATACGTGATAGAAACTTGGGCGATCATGTCTCGAAAGTGACATGACTCACTGAGCAGGGGATTTTCCCGCAGTAGGTTGCCATTAATTTCTGCGGTAGACTGGTTGCCAACCAAGGCTATAGAACCCAATCTCTCATGTTATTTAACCCATAGCTAGAGAAAGAAGCAACGGATTAATATCTTTCCCAAGGGTATATGTGAGTAAGTGAATGCAACGAATTCAACTGGAATATGAACGCCGCTTTCCAGTTTCTCGTTAAACTACAAGAAATGTAAAAATAAAATAGTCGGAGATTACGTTTTGTTGCTGGTACCATATAAAAAAGTACAATATCTAAATTTATTTATAAATGGAACTTCGTCTCTGTGTGTGTGTGTGTGTGTGTGAGTGTGTGTCCGTTACCTATAGACTCCCAAACGACTGAACCTATTTTCTTGAAAATTTACACAGTTGTACTATAAGCATCTGCGAGTGTTCTTAGCTAGGTTTTGTGTCGAGGTACCCTCGATAAATATCGAAAATCAAAAATCGAAAAAATCGGGTTATAGAAGGAGTGGTCCGATTTTAATCAAATTTGATACACTCATAGACAAAGACATACGAAACGATATTCACAAGTTTGAAGGTTGCAGTTCTTACAATAGTGCAGAAAATCGATAATATATATATATATATATATATATATATATATATATATATATATATATAAGGCAAGACGTTTGTGTACGTGTCTGTTTATCTGCCTGTATGTCTGTATTTTTTTCAGCCCTTTTATTTTAGTATTTGCTTCGGGTTTGGCTCTAAATAGGTATAATTGTAGTTCTTAGTCTCAGAGGACTTATTTAGCTTTCAAAATTCAGTTTACGACGAAAAAACTTATTTGATATCGATGCCAGGAAATCAAAATTTGACTTACATCCATTCATTTTTCTTTCAGTCTAGGGTTTCGCTTTAATTGGAAACAACTATTGATTTTTAGTTTCTCGTGCCAACGTCCAAAGAGTCTGAGCTCCAGGACCATGGATTAGTTTTAAAGCTTTCATTACACCCGAGCAACGCTGGTCTGTCTATATTTCTAAATAGAGCTATTGTAATTATTTAAGTTGTTCAGACTGTTGTCCCTATCTCACGACATTTCGGCCATTGTACGCCCCGACGTCCTTCGGGTTATTGGAATTTCGAACTGAACTATTTATTGCAATCACTGGGGTAGATTGTTCTCGCTCCATGAGTCATGCCTCTTTCAGACGTCTTAGTTTTAACTCGACTCTCCAAATTTCTCCTTCACTGACTCTCAAAATTTTACCGGATAAAAGCGTTGGTTAGATCTACTGACTTGACTCAAAGGGTTGTGAGTTCAATACCCAGCTACTGCATTGGTTAACAGTAAGACTTGTATCATTAAAATATTATCTCCAAAAATACAATTGCGTACAAAATATTGAGATTTCGGTATTAAAAAACGCACAAAGGTGGATATACCATTAATCAAAATATTGAGATTTCGACATTAAAAAAGTCACAAAGTTGGATATATCATTAATCAAAATGTTGAGATGTCGGCATTAAAAACCTCACCAAGGTGGATATATCATTAATCAAAATGTTGAGATGTCGACATTAAAAACCTCACAAAGGTGGCTATATCATTAATCAAAATATTGAGATTTCGACATTAAAAAGTCACAAAGTTGGATATATCATTAATCAAAATATTGAGATTTCGACATTAAAAAAGTCACAAAGTTGGATATATCATTAATCAAAATATTGAGATTTCGACATTAAAAAAGTCACAAAGTTGGATATATCATTAATCAAAATGCTGAGATTTCGGCATTAAAAACCTTACCAAGGTGGATATATCATTAATCAAAATATTGAAATTTCGGTATTAAATAATCCACAGAGGTGGATTTACTACTAAACAATATATTGAGATTTCGGTATTAAATAATCCACAGAGGTGGATTTACTACTAAACAATATATTGAGATTTCGGTATTAAAAGACCTACAGAGCTAAATATATAACTAAACAAAATATGAAGATTTTGGCATTAAATAATCCACATTGGTTGATATACCACTAAAACAAAATATTGAGATTTCGGTATTAAATAAGCCACAGAGGCTGACTTTATGAATGTAAGCGCAGTACTAGATTGGCGGCAAGGTCTCATCAGTCTATCGTTGCATTGTCTAGATATAACCGTAATTTATTTGCTGACAGCTTCTTTTCTTGCGTGTGGAACTCTTTCTCCGCTTCATGCTTCCCAGTCAACTTTAATATTCAAATATTCAAATGTAATTTTCTAAGGGCAGCTTAAATGTGGAATAAGGCCGAATGTATGGGACGCTCAGTGAGGATCGAATTCACTACTCAATAATAATTATTCTAGCAGAACAAGCTTGCGAAACATTACACCACCCCGAGATCTACTGTCTTCTTCATTCCTGTTCTTTTATTGTTCTCGATCTTTAATAATGTTTTTTTTTCTTATTCTTTCAGACTCAGTAGCCCCTTGTGTTTTAGTGGTTTTAAGGCCTTGCATCGGGTTTAAATACTTGGGAAAAATTCTGGCAGAGGACGGATAGTGCGACACTGAGGTCCAAACGCCCATTGACATGGCCAAAGACGCATTTCAAAAGCTAAGTAGAGTATTGACGGACAGGAAAATTTTGTTGGAGACAAAGGACAGAGTAATGAACTGTCATGAGATATATGTCCTCCTATATGGCAGCGAATGAAAAAGTGACTCGAAGCAAGAGAAATGTGGTTCTGCAGAAGGATACTGAGGATACCATAGAAATCGGGGAGCCGAGTTCGAATTCCAGCTGAATTCACTGCTTTCACTTACGCGCAAATATCCTTGGGAAAGGTATTAATCCGTCTATTCCTTCCAGTTATGGGTTAAATAACAGGACAGATTGGGTTCTATAGCCTTGGTCGGCAACCAGTCTACCGTAGAAAGCAATGGCAACCTACTGCGGGATAATCTTCTGCCCAGTCAGTCATGTCTCTCTCGAGACATGATCGCCCAAGCGTGTATCACGTATGGCACTTAACTGTTCTGATACTCGGCATCAGGAAGAAACAAGTGAAGTCGTGCGGAAGTAGGGCTTGGAGAATCTTATACTCACAAAGCAAACGAACGAAAAGAGAGACTGGAAAAAGCAACGCGTAACATACTTGATGGGCTTGAGCAAATGGATGGCAGAGTGGAGTATGGGTGGGGTAACAGGAGAAAGCGTACTAAGAGCTACTAGGGATATGGAAATGTGGAAAGCTATGATTGTTTACGTCCTGAATGGACACGGCACATAGAAGAAGAAGAAATTTCGATCATTAAATGAAATAGTGTGATGTAGGAATAAAGACTCCCACCAAAACCTATATTCAGTATATCAGGAATTTTATCTTTCATGGGTGTCACGTTCATCATTTCAGCCATCGAAGCATATAAGTAGACTGGAAAGAAATTTAGTCCTATTAACATTTTTCTTCTACAAATCTCTATGAAATATAGAGGCTAGTCAGAACCTAGATGGGTAACCATTTAGAACTTGTATCTAGGGCAAGATATCCCTGGTGGAATCCATCTATTTCCAGAGAGATGGCAATATGATTGTCAATATGTATTTTGTTTTGCCAGGGGTTTCAATGGATGAATTAATAAATACGTTTGTTGTTTTGTTTGTTTAATGGCGCATTAACACTTTATGGGTCATTTAATGCCGAAATAACAAGTTTTGATGTAATTAAATATGATATACGTTATTCTGCTTTCATAATTGAATACATGGTAAATGATACTCAGCTCATGTGCATATAAATGCTTGTGTGGACATAATTACTAGAGATGGTGATATGTGGTTTTGTTGAAGTTATATTTGGGATACAGTTTGATTTAAAGGTTATAGGATATATGGATTAATTCCATAGTGGTTGTTTGGTTGGATGATATTGTTTAGCAGCATATCAATCCCTAAGGGACAGGGGCAAGTGGAAGTCCATTATCATTTATGTCCTGAAAGGACACGGCACATAAAGAAGAAATAAGAAAGGGGTGAAATGATAAAGAAATCCATCTTCAGGATAGGTTTTAATTCAGAGCTGTTCTTCTCTTAAACCGGTTGCTCTATCGTATTATTTACTAAAGTTTGACTTGAGATATTCCTTTCTCCTAGACTGGCTACTAGTCAAGGCCAAAGAGTCGAGTCTACCCTACAATTTTAACCATAGCTGGAGATTCGTGTCTTTTTTAAGAGCATTAATGCAAAGTTGTGCGTTGTGGTGCAGTAGATATGGTCTCGGAACGAGAAATCGGGGAGCCGAGTTCGAATTCCAGTTGAATTCATTGCATTCACTTACGCGCAAATACCATGTAGAAAGGTATTAATCCGTCTCTTCCCTCCAGTTATGGGTTAAATAATAGGACAGATTGGGTTCTATAGCTTTGGCTGGCAACCGGTCTACCGCAGAAAGCAATGGCAACCTACTGCGGGATAATCTTCCGCCCAGTTAGTCATGTCTCGAAAGAGACATGATCGCCCAAGCGTGTATCCCGTATGGCACTTAACTGACTGAAACAAAGGTAGGCACAGCTAGGGTTTCTGGGAAACGTAATGAGGAAGGAGGATTTGGAGAAGTTAGTACTCATAGGATGGATAGAGGGAAATAGAGACAAGGGAAAACAGCGCAAGAGATACTTGATGGGCTTGAGCAAATGGATGACGGAGAGGGGTTTGGGAGAGATACCAAGAGGAAAAATATTAAAAGCAACAAGGAACAGGGACAAGTGGAAGGAACACGGTAAATAAAATTAAAAAAAAATAATAATACTCAGAAGAAGAAGAACCAAACAGACTCAGATTTTGATGTGCGTTGTGGCGCAGTGGATATCGGCTAGGAACGAGAAATCGGGGAACCGAGTTCGAATTCCAGCTGAATTCATTGCCTTCACTTTCGCGCAAATACCCTTGGGAAAGGTATTAATCCGTCTCTTCCCTCCAGTTATGGGTTAAATAATAGGACAGATTGGGTTCTATAGCCTTGGTCGGCAACCAGTCTACCACAGAAAGCAATGGCAACCTACTGTGGGATAATCTTCTACCCAGTCAGTCATGTCTCTTTCGAGACATGATCGCCCAAGCGTGTATCACGTATGGCACTTAACTGACTGAAGCTGCTTCTATTTTCTGAAGTGATAACCTTTCGTTTCGTGTAAGTTTACAAAAGTTTTGTATTCAGATATATAATTCAAACTGTATATAAAAACCAGTAATGAAATTAAAATGTGCTTTAATAATTAAAGAATTAATTAAAGTCAATAATTAAAGCAAGACTAGGTAATTAACTACGCTCAAGTGGCGCCAGACAATAGTTTGAAATGCTCGGAGACAATGGAAACGCCTATTGGGGAATGATCGGTTTTGATCGAACAAGACGATTTTTGATTGACAGTCCATTGTAGTGTCGCTACATTTGAAAGTCAAAAAATGAGGCGAAAATACAGGAGAATAAAAAAAGATATCATTAAAAAATTGCCAACATTAACAAAAAACAAAAAAACAAAAAAACAAAACTGGAAACATCCACATTAAATGAATGATTGATAAAATACCCACTGGAGTACTTTAAGTGAACTAGCAAATTCAGTAAAACTGTCCGAAAATCTAATTAATATATTGATTTTTGTTTCCAGCATCGTTTCTTTTTATCTCTATTACAGGAGAACTAATTTTCTAGGTAGATTCTACTTGAAACAAAGTCTTTTACAAGAAAGTAATTGTAAATTAGGAAACGTTTTCATTGAAACATCTCTACTTGAAATAAAATCACTACTTCAGAAAAACTAATGTCCTAGAAGGAAAAGCTCCATTAAACCATTTCTTCTTGAAACCAAATCATTGTTGCAGGAAACTAATTTTCAGGTTGGAGAATGTTTCATTGAAACATCTCTTCTTGAGACAAAATTCCTGTTGCAGAAAAACTAATTTTCAGGTAGAAAATCTTTCATAGAAACAGAATGTCTGATGCAGAACAATAATTTTCAGGTTGGAGAACGTTTCACTGAAACATCTATTTTCGTTTAAGGTAGGAGAATATTTAATTGAAACATCAATGTTCAAAACAAATAACTGTTTTAGGAAAACAAATATATGATAGCTAGCTCTTTTAGTCCTGTCCGAATCACATCCGTACGCCTGTTGGTCGTTGTAGAGTTAACCTTCAGAAATGGTCATTTGCCAACTGGCAATGCGGACAGTCCCAATATATGGAACATCTTCTAGTTTCCTCCAATCTTGAAGATCCATTCACACTTAACGACATTGAAGCCATAACAGCCCAGACAAGGCTCTATGTGCAATACCGTATTGATGAGACGCTCGTCTCTCTCTCTCTCTCTCTCTCTCTTAACCCTAGAGAATTCCTTTCTGCTAACTCCAGTGATGCCTGGCCTGTCTAGTTCTGCCTAAATCGCTCCCAAACACCTGTTGGTCGCTGTAGAGCCAACCTTCAGAAATGGGGATATGCTATCGATGATTATACCAATTGCTTAGGCAATTTAAAACTACAGAGCATCTTCTAGTTTGTCCTAATCTTGAAGATCCATTCACAATTAACGACCTTGAAGCCATAACACCTCAGACAAGGCTCTGTGTGCAATACCGGATTGATGAGGCTCGCTCTCTCTTTTTTTCTCGTACTTTCAACCCTAAAGAATCCTTTCCTGCTAGCTCCAGAGATGTCTAGCCCATCTAATCCTGCTTAAATCACCTCCGTACACCTTTTAGTCACTGTAGAACTAACCTCAGAAAATGAGGATATACCACCGATAATGATCCCAACTGATAATACGATCAATTACAAACTATGGCGCACCATTTAATTGGTCCCTATCTTGAAGATTCGTGCATATTTAATGACAGTGAAGCCATAATACCTCAGACAAGGCCTTGTGTTCAATACCGAATCGATGAGTCTCTCTCGCTCTCTCAACCCTAGAGAAACCCTCCCGCAAATACCCTCCAGTTATGGGTTAAATAACAGGACAGATTGGGTTCTTTAGCCTTGGTCGGCAACCAGTCTACCGCAGAAAGCAATGGCAACCTACTGCGGGATAATCTTCTGCCCAGTCAGTCATGCCTCTGTCGAGACATGATTGCCCAAGCGTGTATCACGTATGGCACTCAACTGACTGACTGACTTCCGGCTAAATATCGACCTGCATCAGTTTTTAACATTCTGAAGCACCCATTAATTTCTGGAATGAAAAAAAGAAAAAAGTCAGTTCAAATAAAACGCACCTTAAATTTTTTATCAGTACCTACTTCACAAGCCAAGTAAAAAAAAAATATCTGAAGATCAGCTATATATTCTGAAGGTAGCCATTTTTAATCTCATTTAATAACTGATATAAAAAAAAGCTCTGCTAAGTGCTTTTTAATATCATTCTTCACATTATAGTATTTTTGGCATCTCTCCGTTATCTTGGGTTTTCTCAAATTTGGCGTGAAATTCATTTTAGCATCCCAAACTCCAAATAAAAAAAAATGACATTTTTTTATTAATTTTTAATAAATACAAGGCCCAAGAGCCGCTCAAGAATTATTGAATTAAGTTGTTGAATGGACGTAAGAGTAGGAAGTGTATGATATGTAAGATAGAACATTACTGAATAATTTTACTAAACTTGTTGAGGCTAAGAGTGTAGCGACCAGGGAAGCATTCTCTTGGGATTTGGTTCCACAGAGTAGTTATTCTCGGACAAAAAAAATTTCTGAATGGAACTTTCTTTTTACAAATAGAATAAGGGGAAAAGTGTGGGTGATTTAAAACCTTAACCGAAAAACGGCGGTTTTTAGCTGTAAAGGTTTCAACAGATGTAGCTCGTCTGCACATTTGCCATGGAATTTTATTTTTACAATGATGTTCATTTGCATAAAGCTCAAGAACCACTCGAGTTAGAAAGTTACAGAGTAGAAGCCAAACTTATGTGGATATGTAAAGAAGATAACGAATAACATTTGACTTGAACAGATTAACATTGTAGTGATCGGGGAAGCATCCTCTTGGGAGTAGGTTCCACAAAGGGTTACAGAGTAAGATGCACAGATTATGCAAATATATGGGGAAGAAAACGGTTGACCCTAGACATGAACAGGGAAAGATTATAGTGATCGGGCAAGCATCCTCTTGGTCTCACAAAGCAGGTAGAAGTTTAAGGAGTAAGAGGTACATTTTATGCTGGTATGTGTTAAAGATAACGGTTATGCTTAGACTTGAACAGGTTAAGATTGTAGTGATAGAGGAAGCATCCTCTTGGGAGTCTGTTCCCCAAAGCAACGGTTCATAAGAAGAGGCTGCTTGAGGAGAACTTACATCTCATCATTAGAATACGAAAGGAATGTGTCTGGTTTGTCACAGGGTCGGTCCTAACCGTGAAGGTTGTAACCGGTGAAATTCAGGAATACAGTTCTTTTAGGCCTTATCTGGCTCTTGTAAAGGTAGAGAACAGCATGAGGAG